>BLSH010054921.1:180548-190799 GCA_018402905.1 Glandirana rugosa | reverse complement strand
AACCTTAAAGTGATTATGCGTTGGTACTTGGTACCCTCCCGCTTAGCCAAGATTTTTCCCAACACATCCCCTCTTTGTTTCAGAGGTTGCGGTCACCTAGGCACACTTCTACACACCTTCTGGCAGTGCCCAAGGATTAGGCACTTTTGGAACCAAGTCTTTCACCTAATACGCAAAACCACAGGCATCCCTCTGAAACAAGAACCCCAAGTTGCCCTCCTCAACCAAAGAATCCCAAACATCCCCAAAAAGTCCCAATCTCTGATTTTCTACATATTTTTAGGAGCCAAAATCTCTATCGCCAAAGCATGGAAAACCCCCTCGGTCACGTTCTCCTCTGCCAGAAACAAAATATCATGGATTATGGCCCAGGAGAAAATAGCGTCTTCCATACTCGACATCACTCCTCAATTCGATAAAATATGGGAACCGTGGTCCCATTACATGGGCATTTAATATGCCACTTGTAGACAGGAAGCCATATCCCACCACCCCACCCCTTCCCTTGGGCTGTGCGACGCATCTCCTGTTCGGTCTCCTCTCTCCTCCTCACTTACCTGTCTTCTCTTCTTCCCTCTTCCTCTTTCTGTTTTCTCCTTTTATCTCTAGTCTATGCTGGGCAGGGGAGGCTGGAATACTTCCAGTCCTTCCAGCCTCACTAACAGTGGCTTCCCCACAAGCTTTTTCTTTTTGCTGGGGACCCCTGACACGAAAAGGGTCGGTTAATGGCAGTTTCACATGATTTAATCAGTGACCCATTTTCGGGGGAACCTGCGGGTCGATTTAGCTACCTGGACTCCGCCCCCCTTTTTTTTTTTTTTCTTTTCCAAGATACTTGGCTAGCCTGTTTCCCCAGTGACAGGCTAGGATTACGTGGGGGTGGCGCATGCGTCCCTCCCCCGGGCACAGTTTGTTCCCAACAGGGGTGTCCAGCGGGGGGGCTCGTGTGGCCACACCTCCCCTCCTAGGGGCTCTGGCGGGGTCCAGGGTGTTGACCTTCCCAAAGGCTACGTACATGAGGTTAGCCCTCGATAGTTGAACTAAGTTAAGAATGTTTTTCCCGTTTTATGGGCCTACATACCCTTTCAGGGCTTTTCTGGTCACATTTCATGGCCTAGTAAATATGTGTATGATCCCATTGTTTTTCTTTATGTTTTGGTTTATGTGTTTGTTTTGCCTTTAGGCTTCTTCTCGGTTTTCACTCACTCTGCATTTCAGGGTAGCTGAAGCCGGGGGATCTCTAAAGGGCTTTTGTAATATCCCTCGTTCTCCCTCTAGGCGGTCTGCCTTGACCAGGCAGTTTTTACCTTTTGGGTGCCCTGGGAGCAGGGGGTGCCATATGGAGCAGAAAACTGCAACGAATAGGTTTGGTGGTGGGCTTCCACCTGAGCTATGTATTTTGTTTTCTATGATCCAAAGAAGTGCACATTCCTTTGGGAAAATAGCTCTAAACTGTAACAATTGTTCAGATGTTTACTCTATGACCACATGTAAAAGATACCCTTTTTCTTGTCATGTTTGAAAAATCAATAAAAATTTTAAAACGAAAAAAAAAAAAATCATCTCATACTGGTGTAGGGACAGGTTCCTGTTGCTGGTGTGAGGGACAGATTACTGTTATAAAATCAACTCACACTAGTATAGGGAGAGGTTTCCTGCCGCTGGTGTGAGGGATAGATTTGCATTATAAAATCATCTCATACTGTAATAGGGAGAGGTTCCTGCCGCTGGTGTGAGGAATAGATTTGCATTATAAAATCATCTCATACTGGTATAGGGAGAGGTTCCTGCTTCTGGTGTGAGGGACCAATTACCGTTATAAAATCATCTCACACTAGTATAGGGAGAGTTTCCTGCCGCAGGTATGAGGGACAGATTACCATTATAAAATCATCTCACACTGGTATAGGGAGAGGTTCCTGCTGCTGGTATGAGGGACAGATTAATGTTATAAAATTATCTCATACTGGTGTGGGGAGAGGTTCCTGCTGCTGGTGTGAGGGACAGATTACTGTTATAAAATCATCTCTCACTAGTATAGGGAGAGGTTCCTGCTGCTGGTGTGAGGGACAGATTACCGTTATAAAATCATCTCACACTAGTATAGGGAGAGTTTCCTGCCGCAGGTATGAGGGACAGATTACCATTATAAAATCATCTCACACTGGTATAGGGAGAGGTTCCTGCTGCTGGTATGAGGGACAGATTAATGTTATAAAATTATCTCATACTGGTGTGGGGAGAGGTTCCTGCTGCTGGTGTGAGGGACAGATTACTGTTATAAAATCATCTCTCACTAGTATAGGGAGAGGTTCCTGCTGCTGGTGTGAGGGACAGATTACCGTTATAAAATCATCTCACACTAGTATAGGGAGAGTTTCCTGCCGCAGGTATGAGGGACAGATTACCATTATAAAATCATCTCACACTGGTATAGGGAGAGGTTCCTGCTGCTGGTATGAGGGACAGATTAATGTTATAAAATTATCTCATACTGGTGTGGGGAGAGGTTCCTGCTGCTGGTGTGAGGGACAGATTACTGTTATAAAATCATCTCTCACTAGTATAGGGAGAGGTTCCTGCTGCTGGTGTGAGGGACAGATTACCGTTATAAAATCATCTCATACTAGTATAGGGAGAGGTTCTTGCTGCTGGTGTAAGGGACAGATAACCGTTATAAAATCATATCATACTGGTGTAGGGAGAGGTTCCTGCTGCTGGTGTGAGGAACAGATTACCGTTATAAAATCATGTCATACTAGTATAGGGAGAGGTTCCTGCTGCTGGTGTGAGGAATAGATTTGCATTATAAAATCATCTGATACTGGTATAAGGAGAGGTTCCTGCTTCTGGTGTGAGGGAGAGATTACCGTTATAAAATCATCTCATACTGGTGTAGGGAGAGGTTACTGCTGCTGGTGTGAGGGACAGATTACTGTTATAAAATAATCTCACACTAGTATAGGGAGAGGTTTCCTGCCACTGGTGTGAGGGATAGTTTAGAGTTATAAAATCATCTCATACTGGTATAGGGAGAGGTTCCTGCTGCTGGTGTGAGGGACAGATTACCGTTATAAAATCATCTCATACTAGTATAGGGAGAGGTTCCTGCTGCTGGTATGAGGGACAGATTACCATTATAAAATCATCTCACACTGGTATAGGGAGAGGTTACTGCTGCTGGTATGAGGGGCAGATTAACGTTATAAAATCATCTCATACTGGTGTAGGAAGAGGTTCCTGCTGCTTTTGTGAGGGACAGATTACTGTTATAAAATCATCTCATACTGGTGTAATGAGAGGTTCCTGCTGCTGGTGTGAGGGACAGATTACTGTTATAAAATCATCTCACACTAGTATAGGGAGAGGTTTCCTGCCGCTGGTGTGAGGGATAGTTTAGAGTTATAAAATCATCTCATACTGGTATAGGGAGAGGTTCCTGCTGCTGGTGTGAGGGACAGATTACCGATATAAAATCATCTCACACTAGTATAGGGAGAGGTTCCTGCTGCTCGTGTGAGGGACAGATTACCGTTATTAAAATCATCTCATACTGGTATAGGGAGAGGTTCTTTCTGCTGGTGTAAGGGACAGATTACCATTATAAAATCATCTCATACTAGGATAGGGAGAGATTCCTGCTGCTGGTATGAGGGACAGATTACCATTATAAAATCATCATACACTGTTATAGGGAGAGGTTCCTGCTGCTGGTATGAGGGACAGATTACCGTTATAAAATCATCTCATACTGGTGTAGGGAGAGGTTCCTGCTGCTGGTTTAAGGGACAAATTAATGTTATCAAATCATCTCACACTAGTATAGGGAGAGGTTTCCTGCCGCTGGTGTGAGGGATAGATTAGCATTATTAAATTATCTCATACTGGTATAGGTAGAGTTTCCCGCTGCTGGTGTGAGGGACAGATTACTGTTATAAAATCATTTCATACTGGTGTAGGGAGAGGTTCCTGCTGCTGGTGTGAGGGACAGATTACTGTTATAAAATCATCTCAAACTAGTATAGGGAGAGGTTTCCTTCCGCTGGTGTGAGGGATAGATTAGCGTTATAAATCATCTCATAATGGTATAGGGAGAGGTTCCTGCTGCTGGTGTGAGGAACAGATTACCGTTATAAAATCATCTCACACTAGTATAGGGAGAGGTTCCTGCTGCTGGTGTGATGGACAGATTACCGTTATAAAATCATCTCATACTGGTATAGGGAGAGGTTCTTGCTGCTGGTGTAAGGGACAGAATACCATTATCAAATCATCTCATACTGGTGTAGGGAGAGGTTCCTGCTGCTGGTGTGAGGGACAGATTGCCGTTATAAAATCATCTAATACTAATATAGGGAGAGGTTCCTGCTGCTGGTATGAGGGACAGATTACCATTATATAATCATCTCACACTGGTATAGGGAGAGGTTCCTGCTGCTTTTATGAGGGACAGATTACCGTTATAAAATCATCTCATACTAGTATAGGGAGAGGTTCCTGCCGCTGGTGTGAGGGACAGATAAGCGATATAAAATCATCTCATACTGGTATAGGTAGAGGTTCCTGCCACTGGTGTGAGGGATAGATTTGCTTTATAAAATCATCTCATACTGTTATAAGGAGAGGTTCCTGCCGCTGGTGTGAGGAATAGATTTGTATTATAAAATTATCTGATACTGTTATAGGGAGAGGTTCCTGCTTCTGGTGTGAGGGAGAGATTACCGTTATAAAATCATCTCACACTGGTATTGGGAGAGGTTCCTGCTGCTGGTGTGAGGGACAGATTACCGTTATAAAATCATCTCATACTGGTGTAGGGAGAGGTTCCTGCTGCTGTTGTGAGGGACAGATTACCGTTATAAAATCATCTCATACTGGTGTAGGGAGAGGTTCCTGCTGCTGGTGTGAGGGACAGATTACTGTTATAAAATCATCTCATACTGGTGTAGGGAGAGGTTCCTGCTGCTGGTGTGAGGGACAGATTACTGTTATAAAATCATCTCATACTAGTATAGGGAGAGGTTTCCTGCCGCTTTTGTGAGGGATAGATTAGCGTTATAAATCATCTCATAATGGTATAGGGAGAGGTTCCTGCTGCTTTTATGAGGGACAGCTTACCGTTATAAAATCATCTCATACTGGTGTAGGGAGAGGTTCCTGCTGCTGGTGTGAGGGACAGATTACTGTTATAAAATCATCTCATACTGGTATAGGGAGAGGTTCTTGCTGCTGGTGTGAGGGACAGATTACCGTTATAAAATCATCTCATACTGGTGTAGGGAGAGGTTCCTTCTGCTGGTGTGAGGGACAGATTACTGTTATAAAATCATCTCATACTGGTGTAGGGACAGGTTCCTGTTGCTGGTGTGAGGGACAGATTACTGTTATAAAATCAGCTCACACTAGTATAGGGAGAGGGTTCCTGCCGCTGGTGTGAGGGATAGATTAGCGTTATAAAATCATCTCATACTGGTATAGGTAGAGGTTCCTGCCGCTGGTTTGAAGGATAGATTTGCATTATAAAATCATCTCATACTGTTATAGGGAGAGGTTCCTGCCGCTGGTTTGAGGAATAGATTTGCATTATAAAATCATCTCATACTGGTATAGGGAGAGGTTACTGCTTCTGGTGTGAGGGACAGATTACCGTTATAAAATCATATCACACAAGTATAGGGAGAGGTTCCTGCTGCTGATGTGAGGGACAGATTACCGTTATAGAATCATCTCATACTGGTGTAGGGAGAGGTTCCTGCTGCTGGTGTGAGGGACAAATTACCATTATAAAATCATCTCATACTAGTATAGGGAGAGATTCCTGCTGCTGGTATGAGGGACAGATTACCGTTATAAAATCATCTCATACTGGTGTAGGGAGAGGTTCCTGCTACTGGAGTGAGGGACAGATTACTGTTATAAAATCATCTCATACTGGTGTAGGGAGAGGTTCCTGCTGCTGGTGTGAGGGACAGATTACTGTTATAAAATCATCTCATACTAGTATAGGGAGAGGTTTCCTGCTGCTGGTGTGAGGGATAGATTAGCGTTATTAAATCATCTCATACTGGTATAGGGAGAGTTTCCTGCTGCTGGTGTGAGGGACAGATTACTGTTATAAAATCATCTCATACTGGTGTAGGGAGAGGTTCCTGCTGCTGGTGTGAGGGACAGATTACTGTTATAAAATCATCTCACACTAGTATAGGGAGAGTTTTCCTTCCGCTGGTGTGAGGGATAGATTAGCATTATAAATCATCTCATAATGGTATAGGGAAAGGTTCCTGCTGCTGGTGTGAGGAACAGATTACCGTTATAAAATCATCTCACACTAGTATAGGGAGAGGTTCCTGTTGCTGGTGTGAGGGACAGATTACCGTTATAAAATCATCTCATACTGGTATAGGGAGAGGTTCTTGCTGCTGGTGTAAGGGACAGAATACCGTTATCAAATCATCTCATACTTGTGTAGGGAGAGGTTCCTGCTGCTGGTGTGAGGGACAGATTACCGTTATAAAATCATCTCATACTAGTATAGGGAGAGGTTCCTGCTGCTTTTATGAGGGACAGATTACCATTATAAAATCATCTCACACTGGTATAGGGAGAGGTTCCTGCTGCTTTTATGAGGGACAGATTACCGTTATAAAATCATCTCATACTGGTGTAGGGAAAGGTTCCTGCTGCTGGTGTGAGGGACAGATTACCGTTATAAAATCATCTCATACTAGTATAGGGAGAGGTTCCTGCTGCTGGTGTGAGGGACAGATAAGAGATATAAAATCATCTCATACTGGTATAGGTAGAGGTTCCTGCCGCTGGTGTGAGTGATAGATTTGCATTATAAAATCATCTCATACTGTTATAAGGAGAGGTTCCTGCCGCTGGTGTGAGGAATAGATTTGCATTATAAAATCATCTGATACTGGTATAGGGAGAGGTTCCTGCTTCTGGTGTGAGGGAGAGATTACCGTTATAAAATCATCTCATACTCGTATAGGGAGAGTTTCCTGCTACTGGTGTGAGGGAGAGATTACCGTTATAAAATCATCTCATACTGGTGTAGGGAGAGGTTCCTGCTGCTGGTGTGAGGGACAGATTACTGTTATAAAATCATCTCACACTAGTATAGGGAGAGGTTTCCTGCCGCTGGTGTGAGGGATAGTTTAGAGTTATAAAATCATCTCATACTGGTATAGGGAGAAGTTCCTGCTGCTGGTGTGAGGGACAGATTACCGATATAAAATCATCTCACACTAGTATAGGGAGAGGTTCCTGCTGCTCGTGTGAGGGACAGATTACCGTTATAAAATCATCTCATACTGGTATAGGGAGAGGTTCTTGCTGCTGGTGTGAGGGACAGATTACCATTATAAAATCATCTCATACTAGTATAGGGAGAGATTCCTGCTGCTGGTATGAGGGACAGATTACCATTATAAAATCATCATACACTGTTATAGGGAGAGGTTCCTGCTGCCGGTATGAGGGACAGATTACCGTTATAAAATCATCTCATACTGGTGTAGGGAGAGGTTCCTGCTGCTGGTGTGAGGGACAGATTACTGTTGTAAAATCATCTCAAACTGGTGTAGTGAGAGGTTCCTGCTGCCGGTGTAAGGGACAAATTACTGTTATAAAATCATCTCACACTAGTATAGGGAGAGGTTTCCTGCCGCTGGTGTGAGGGATAGATTAGCGTTATTAAATTATCTCATACTGGTATAGGGAGAGGTTCCTGCTGCTGGTGTGAGGAACAGATTACCGTTATAAAATCATCTCACACTAGTATAGGGAGAGGTTCCTGCTGCTGGTATGAGGAACAGATTACCATTATATAATCATCTCACACTGGTATAGGGAGAGGTTCCTGCTGCTTTTATGAGGGACAGATTACCATTATAAAATCATCTCATACTGGTATAGGGAGAGGTTCTTGCTGCTGGTGTAAGGGACAGAATACCATTATCAAATCATCTCATACTGGTGTAGGGAGAGGTTCCTGCCGCTGGTGTGAGGGATAGATTTGCTTTATAAAATCATCTCATACTGTTATAAGGAGAGGTTCCTGCCGCTGGTGTGAGGAATAGATTTGCATTATAAAATCATCTCATACTGGTATAGGGAGAGGTTCCTGCTGCTGGTGTGAGGAACAGATTACCGTTATAAAATCATCTCACACTAGTTTAGGGAGAGGTTCCTGCTGCTGGTGTGATGGACAGATTACCGTTATAAAATCATCTCATACTGGTATAGGGAGAGGTTCTTGCTGCTGGTGTAAGGGACAGAATACCATTATCAAATCATCTCATACTGGTGTAGGGAGAGATTCCTGCTAATGGTGTGAGTGACAGATTACCGTTATAAAATCATCTCAAACTAGTATAGGGAGAGGTTCCTGCTGCTGGTATGAGGGACAGATTACCATTATATAATCATCTCACACTGGTATAGGGAGAGGTTCCTGCTGCTTTTATGAGGGACAGATTACCATTATAAAATCATCCCATACTGGTGTAGGGAGAGGTTCCTGCTGCTGGTGTGAGGGACAGATTACCATTATAAAATCATCTCATACTAGTATAGGGAGAGGTTCCTGCCGCTGGTGTGAGGGACAGATAAGCGATATAAAATCATATCATACTGGTATAGGTAGAGGTTCCTGCCGCTGGTGTGAGGGATAGATTTGCTTTATAAAATCATCTCATACTGTTATAAGGAGAGGTTCCTGCCGCTGGTGTGAGGAATAGATTTGCATTATAAAATCATCTGATACTGTTATAGGGAGAGGTTCCTGCTTCTGGTGTGAGGGAGAGATTACCGTTATAAAATCATCTCATACTGGTGTAGGGAGAGGTTCCTGCTGCTTTTGTGAGGGACAGATTACTGTTATAAAATCATCTCACACTAGTATAGGGAGAGGTTTCCTGCCGCTGGTGTGAGGGATAGATTAGAGTTATAAAATCATCTCATACTGGTATTGGGAGAGGTTCCTGCTGCTGGTGTGAGGGACAGATTACCGTTATAAAATCATCTCACACTAGTATAGGGAGAGGTTCCTGCTGCTTGTGTGACGGACAGATTACCGTTATAAAATCATCTCATACTGGTATAGGGAGAGGTTCTTGCTGCTGGTGTAAGGGACAGATTACCATTATAAAATCATCTCATACTGGTGTAGGGAGAGGTTCCTGCTGCTGGTGTGAAGGACAGATTACCGTTATAAAATCTTCTCATACTAGTATAGGGAGAGGTTCCTGCTGCTGGTATGAGGGACAGATTACCATTATAAAATCATCTCACACTGGTATAGGGAGAGGTTCCTGCTGCTGGTATGAGGGACAGATTACTGTTATAAAATCATCTAATACAGGTGTAGGGAGAGGTTCCTGTTGCTGGTGTGAGGGACAGATTACTGTTATAAAATCATCTCACACTAGTATAGGGAGAGGTTTCCTGCCGCTGGTGTGAAGGGTTAGATTAGCGTTATAAAATCATCTCATACTGGTATAGGTAGAGGTTCCTGCCGCTGGTGTAAGGGATAGATTTGCATTATAAAATCATCTCATACTGTTATAAGGAGAGGTTCCTGCCGCTGGTTTGAGGAATAGATTTGCATTATAAAATCATCTCATACTGGTATAGGGAGAGGTTCCTGCTTCTGGTGTGAGGGACAGATTACCGTTATAAAATCATCTCACACTAGTAAAGGGAGAGGTTCCTGCTGCTGATGTGAGGGACATATTACCATTATAAAATCATCTCATACTGGTATACGGAGGGGTTCTTGCTGCTGGTGCAAGGGACAGATTACCGTTATAAAATCATCTCATACTGGTATATGGAGAGGTTCCTGCTGCTTTTGTGAGGGACAGATTACTGTTATAAAATCATCTCACACTAGTATAGGGAGAGGTTTCCTGCCGCTGGTGTGAGGGATAGTTTAGAGTTATAAAATCATCTCATACTGGTATAGGGAGAGGTTCCTGCTGCTGGTGTGAGGGACAGATTACCGTTATAAAATCATCTCATACTGGTATAGGGAGAGGTTCTTTCTGCTGGTGTAAGGGACAGATTACCATTATAAAATCATCTCATACTAGTATAGGGAGAGATTCCTGCTGCTGGCATGAGGGACAGATTACCATTATAAAATCATCATACACTGTTATAGGGAGAGGTTCCTGCGTGGTCGCCGTCCTTTGGAGAGGGATATGATCACACTCTACTAAAATATTGTCATTAGACAGGGAG
>BLSH010054921.1:146794-162112 GCA_018402905.1 Glandirana rugosa | reverse complement strand
GTGTAGGGAGAGGTTCCTGCTGCTGGTGTGAGGGACAGATTGCCGTTATAAAATCATCTAATACTAGTATAGGGAGATCTTCCTGCTGCTGGTATGAGGTACAGTTTACCATTATAAAATCATCTCACACTGGTATAGGGAGAGGTTCCTGCTGCTGATATGAGGGACAGATTACCGTTATAAAATCATCTCATACTGGTGTAGGGAGAGTTTCCTTCTGCTGGTGTGAGGGACAGATAAGCGCTATAAAATCATCTTATACTGGTATAGGTAGAGGTTCCTGCCACTGGTGTGAGGGATAGATTTGCATTATAAAATCATCTCATACTGGTATAGGGAGAGGTTCCTGCCGCTGGTGTGAGGAATAGATTTGCATTATAAAATCATCTCATACTGGTATAGGGAGAGGTTCCTGCTTCTGGTGTGAGGAACAGATTACCGTTTTAAAATCATCTCATACTGGTGTAGGGAGAGGTTCCTGCTGCTGGTGTGAGGGACAGATTATCGTTATAAAATCATCTCATACTGGTGTAGGGAGAGGTTCCTGCTGCTGGTGTGAGGGATAAATTACTGTTATAAAATCATCTCACTTTAGAATAGGGAGAGGTTTCCTGCCGCTGGTGTGAAGGATAGATAAGCGTTATAAAATCATCTCATACTAGTTTAGGGAGAGGTTCCTGCTTCTGGTGTGAGGGACAGATTACCCTTATAAAATCATCTTATACTGGTGTAGGGAGAGGTTCCTGCTGCTGCTGTGAGGGACAGATTACTGTTATAAAATCATCTCACATTAGTATAGGGAGACTTTTCCTGCCGCTGGTGTGAGGGATAGATTAGCGTTATAAAATCATCTCATACTAGTATAGGGAGAGGTTCCTGCTGCTGGTGTGAGGGACAGGATACCGTTATAAAATCATCTCATACTGGTATAGGGAGAGGTTCTTGCTGCTGGTGTAAGGGACAGAATACCGTTATCAAATCTTCTCATACTGGTGTAGGGAGAGGTTCCTGCTGCTGGTATGAGTGACAGATTCCCTTATAAAATCATCTCATACTAGTATAGGGAGAGGTTCCTGCTGCTGGTATGAGGGACAAATTACCATTAATAAATCATCTCACACTGGTATAGGGAGAGGTTCCTGCTGCTGGTATGAGGGACAGATTACCGTTATAAAATCATCTCATACTAGTATAGGGAGAGGTTCCTGCTGCTGGTGTGAGGGACAGATAAGCGTTATAAAATCATCTCATACTGATATAGGGAGAGGTTTCTGCCGCTGGTGTGAGGGATAGATTTGCATTATAAAATCATCTCATACTGTTATAAGGAGAGGTTCCTGCCGCTGGTGTGAGGGACAGATTACCGTTATAAAATCATCTCATACCGGTGTAGGGAGAGGTTCCTGCTGCTGGTGTGAGGGACAGATTACTGTTATAAAATCATCTCACTTTAGTATAAGGAGAGGTTTCCTGCCGCTGGTGTGAAGGATAGATAAGCGTTATAAAATCATCTCATACAGGTATAGGGACAGGTTCCTGCTGCTGGTGTGAGGGACAGATTACCGTTATAAAATCATCTCACACTAGTATAGGGAGATGTTCTTGCTGCTGGTGTGAGGGACAGATTACCGTTATAAAATCATCTCATACTAGTATAGTGAGAGGTTCCTGCTGCTGGTATGAGGTACAGTTTACCATTATAAAATCATCTCACACTGGTATAGGGAGAGGTTCCTGCTGCTGATATGAGGGACAGATTACCGTTATAAAATCATCTCATACTGGTGTAGGGAGAGTTTCCTTCTGCTGGTGTGAGGGACAGATAAGCGCTATAAAATCATCTTATACTGGTATAGGTAGAGGTTCCTGCCACTGGTGTGAGGGATAGATTTGCATTATAAAATCATCTCATACTGGTATAGGGAGAGGTTCCTGCCGCTGGTGTGAGGAATAGATTTGCATTATAAAATCATCTCACACTGGTATAGGGAGAGGTTCCTGCTTCTGGTGTGAGGAACAGATTACCGTTTTAAAATCATCTCATACTGGTGTAGGGAGAGGTTCCTGCTGCTGGTGTGAGGGACAGATTATCGTTATAAAATCATCTCATACTGGTATAGAGAGAGGTTCCTGCTGCTTGTGTGAGGGACAGATTAGCGTTATAAAAAATAATATAAATTTGTGCTAAATAGTACATTTGCGTCCAGAATGAGGAGAGCATCAAATAAGGGACGTGGTCGTGGTGCTGCTGATGCTGCCGGTGCTGCTGGTGTTGGTGGTGTTGGTGAAGCTCCTGTTCCAAGGAGAGGATGTGGTCGATCTGTGCCAGCTACACGCACAAGTGAAACACATTCCTCGGGTGCGAGTGGCCTTCAGAATCTTCAACGTTATATGGTAGGCCCGAATGCTGCTTAGCAAATGGTGAGGCCAGAACAAGTACAGGCGATAGCAGATTGGTTGGCAGACAATGCCTCCAGTTCCTTCACATTGTCTCCCACCCAGTTTCTAGCTGAAAGCTCAGAGTTGGCACCTGAACCCCATGGCCATCTGTCTTTCACCCAGCACCTTGTAAATCAGCCAAGCAGTCTGAGCCCCAAGTCATGCAGCAGTCTCTTATGATGACTCTGCTGGTATGCATTCCGAGGGCCATCCACATAGCCCTGCCCCATAAGTGGAAGACATTGAGTGCACCGATGCTGAACCACTATTGTTTCAGGATGGGGACATGGAAACACCACCGCAGCATGTCTCTGATGATGACGAACAGCTTTGTACAGGGTGCAGACTGACAAGGAGGGCAGTGGTGAAGAGTGGATGGAAGATGATGTGGAGGATGATGAGTTCCTAGACCCCACATGGAATGAAGGTCATGCGAGTGACGTGTGCAGTTTGGAGGAAGAGGTGGTGGTCGCACAGAGACACCAGCACAGCAAAAGAGGAAGCAGGTTGCAAAAACGCATCGACCGTCTCCTAGACAGTATGCCTGCTACTACCCACCGCACCCAGGGACCTAGCACACTAAAGGCAGCTCAAAGGAGTTCCCTGGCGTGGCAGTTCTTCAGACAATGTGCTGATGACAAGACATGAGTGGTTTGCACGCTGTGCAATCAGAGCCTGAAGCGAGGCATAAATGTTCTAAACCTGAGCACAACCTGCATGACCAGGCATCTACATGCAAAGCATGAGCTGCAGTGGAATAAGTACCTCAAAATCCAAGAAAGGTCTTGGGCATCTCCTGCTTCTACTTCTGCTGCTGCCTCGGCCTCTTCCTCCACCTCTGCAGTGCCAGTGTCACCTGCAACCCAGCAAACAGACGATGTGATAGCAACGCCACCATGTCCGCCACCGTCCCCAAGCATTTTCACACCATGGTCCCATGGAAGCTTACAGCTGTCCATCTCCCAAGCACTGGAGAGAAAGTGGAAGTACCCCCTACCCACCCGCAATCCCTGGCCCTGAATGGCAGCAATTCAAAATTCCTGGCCTTTGAAATGCTTTCATTCCATCTGGTGGACACGGACAGTTTTAGAAACCTGATGGCGGTGGCTGTCCCACAGTACGTGGTTACCAGCCGCCACTACTTTTCCAGGCGAGCCATCCCTTCCCTGCACAAACATGTCTCGGACAAGATCAAGTGTGCACTGCGCAACGCCATCTGTGGCAAGGTCCACATAACCACTGATACGTGGACCAGTAAGCACGGGCAGGGACACTATATCTCGCTAACTGCACACTGGGCAAATGTAGTGGCGGGTGGGCCTGAGGCGAATAGCAGTTTAGCACATGTCCTTCTACCACCCAAGATTGCAGGGCATTTATCTTTGTCTCCTGTTGCCTCTTCCTCCTACTTCGCTTCCTCCTCCTCTACCATCTCCTCATCTGGTCAGTGTAACTCCTTCACCACCAACTTCAGCACATCCAGGGGGAAATGACAGCAGGTTGTTTTAAAACTGATACATTTGGGTGAGCTGTGGACGGGCATTGAACAACAGACAGATGAGTGGTTGTTGCCACTGAGCCTCAAGCCCGGCCTGGTGGTGTGCGATAATGGGCGAAATCTCGTAGCAGCTCTGGGCCTAGCCGGTTTGACGCACATCCCTTGCCTGGTGCATGTGCTGAATTTGGTGGTGCAGAAATTTCTAAAAAAACTACACGGAACCTTCAGAGCTGCTGCAGAAAGTGTACTCCACCAACATGGCCAGTGCCGATGAAGCTGTTCTCAGTGTTACTATCCCACTTCTATGTCTTCTTGAAAAAACACTTCGGGCGATGATGGAAAAGGATGTGGCACAAGAGGAAGAGGAGGAGGAAGAGAGGTCATTTCCATGGTTATCAGGCAGTCATTCACAAGCGGCTCGGAGGATTGTTCCTGCACCAGCATAGGCCAGGTAAAAAAAATTCAAGCCAGGGCACAGTTCTGGAGGATGAGGAGGACGAGGATGCTGAGGAGGAGGAGGAGGATTCGTGTTCACAGCAGGGTGGCACCCAATGCAGCTTGTGTGCATCACTGGAGCATGTCTGGGGGGATACGGAGGACACAGATGATACACCTCGCACAGAGGACAGCTTGACTTTGCCTCTGGGCAGCCTGGCACACATGAGCAACTACATGCTGCAGCGCTTGCGCAATGGCAGCCGAGTTGCCAACATTGTAACTTGTGCTGATTACTGGGTGGCCGCCCTGCTGGAACCCCATTACAAGGACAACCTGCCATCCTTAATTCCCTCACTGGAGCGTGATTGGAAGATGCGCGACTACAAGCGCACGCTGGTATATGCGCTGCTGAGGGCATTCCCAAATGACACCGGGTGCTCAGTGGAAGCACAAGGCGAAGGCAGAGGAGGAGGAAGAGGTCGCCAACGCAGCTGTGGCACCGCCAGCACCTTAGAAGGCAGGGTTAGCATGGCCGAAATGTGTAAAAGCTTTGTCAGCAGCACGCCACAACAAACAGCACCACCAGGCAACGTCTTAGCAGGAGGCAGCATTTCAGCAACATGGTGGAACAGTATGTGTGCACACACCTACACATACTGACTGATGGGTCTGCCCCATTCAACTTCTGGGTCTCCAAATTGGGCACATGGCCTGAGCTTGCCCTTTATGCCTTGGAGGTGCTGGCCTGCCCTGCAGCTAGTGTATTATCTGAACATGTGTTTAGCATGGCAGGGGGCGTTATCACAGACAAGCGCAGCTGCCTGTCCACAGCCAACGTGGACAAGCTAACGTTTATTAAAATGAACCAGGCATGGATCCCACAAGACTTGTCTGTACCTTGTGCAGAATAGACATTTAGACCGGCCTCACACAGCCATTGGTATCGTTGTTTTTTTTTAATATGTCTCAATATTTTGGGGGTTACCCCAATTAGAAAAAAAAAACAAATAAACAAAAAACAGTGTTGGCTACCTCCTCCTCCACCGCCACTTCCACCACCTATACCGTCACAGTCACCACCTCCTCAACCTCCTACTCCACATCTACCTCCTCCTCCATTTTTTTTTATGTGATTTTAAGTTATTTCCCTATCCACATTTGTTTGCAGGGCACTTGTCCTACTCTTACCCCCATTTTGTTTCCTTTTGCAGCCCTCTAGCCCTTTCCAGGACTATTTTAGAACCATTTTTGTGCCCAAAAGTTTGGGTCACCATTGACAATGGGATTGCGGTTCAGGGTCAAGTTCACCATCGGCATTGATGGGCACTGATAGGCACTGGTAGGTGGCACTAATAGGCAGCACTAATAGGTGGCTTTGATAATGAGGCACTGATGAGCACTGATTGGCAGCACTGATGGGCACCGATAGGTGGGTTGGAGGGCACTGATTAGCAATACTAATGGGCACTGGTAGGTGGCACTGGTGGGCACTGGTTAACAGCACTGGTGGGCACTAATTAGCAGCACTAGTGGGTGCTGTATGGGACCAATGTTTTATAGATTTTACAGAAGGCGGTAATAAGCTTTATTCTTTTCTCCTTATGCTGTCAGTGTCAGGGGAAAAAAAGCTGATAACTGGCTGCTTACATCATGTGATCAGCTGTCATTGGCTGACAGCTGATCACGTGGTAAGGGCCATGATTGGCCCTTTACTCTGATATGTGTTCAGCCGAGTCCCAAGGTGGCAGGGGGCGCGCGGGCAGTGCGAGCACGGGAGGACATCCATGGATGTCCTCCCTGCATTTTAACCCAACACTGTAGCCAACTCTCACTTATAGTGCAGGTACCAAGTGGTTAAAGAGTCAGTCCTACACCCTAGACCTCGAGTAAGCTAAGGTTGGGCCAGTGGCGTCACTAGGGTTGGTGTCACCTGGTGTGATAAACCATGGTGTCACTCCCACCCCCCGCTAGCCTGCCACAGTGCTCTGTCCTGCCACTACGGAGTGACAGTAGGACAAATGGTAGGGCACTGAGCAGGCTAGCACATCATTCTGATGTTTATTTACATATCCATATATGTAAAATACACTTCTTGTTATCTGAGTGTCTAGCAACATGATATCGGTTGCATTTTCCCACTGCCTGTACACTGTGATGTTTTTATAATAAAAATGTTTGAACTAGAAAAGTAAAGTAATGCAATTCCATGTATGGGGAAAGCTTGTTTGGCTGTACTTCTATGGATCACAGGAGTACAGTTCCTTTGCACTCCTGTGACCCGTTTTCAGCAGAGAGCAGGCTGAAGTCCGCTCTCTGCTGACATCACAGAAGTCGATCCAGGCTTGGCATCATCCCAACAATGGAGTTGGGATCCACCAGGTTACTGGACTGACACCTGTCTAAGCCTCTCAGCGAGCCGCTAAAAGCCTGAGACGGCCACTCCACACCCCTCAGCAGCTCAGCGATCCAGTGAGCATGGAGGGGCAGAGTAGAGAGCTGCTGATTGAAAGTCACCAGCTCTCTGTTCGGGGAGCTGTCAGAACTGAGTGATCGGCAGTGTTCGATGCCTTGGTTTTCAGTGCAAAGGTGCCAGGGGACAGATGCAGCATCCACCTAAGTAATTATGAATATGGAAAAAACCCCATACTTCTCTTTTAAATTTTGTCACATATACACACATATTTACTGTATATGGATTTATTTATTTATTGGAGTAAGCTTACTTCTTTAGTCAAATGTCAACATGAAAACTTCATTTTGCATATATAGAAGAAAAACTCCTTCAGTCAGTCAGAACTGCACTTCAGGACTGAACTTTCCAAAGATTATCGAGTGCCAGCTGAAGCCTTTCTGAACACTTCTGAAGCCAGCCGAGAGCTTCTGCCGAACATTTCCAATTTTCTTACGAGGTTAGGGTTGGAGGACCCTGAAGATCACCTAGGGTGCTTCCGAACATTTCAGAAACCATCTTGAGTGTCCACCCGCCTCCGAAAGGCTTTTCCCAAAGGTTTCAGATCCTACCTGAGCGCCAGTACTACCGTTTCAGGAGCTCACCGAGTATTACCGAAGCTGTACAGTAGCGAGAGCTGAGGGTTTTTGCTGCTGGGTTGAGCTGCCACACACAGAGGGATTGGGGGATGTTAAGGAGCACAGGCGTGGCTTGAAGCTTGTGGGCCCTGATACAGAAGTATTACCCCCTCCCTGTACATATTACCCCTTCCCTGTACATATTATCCCTTCCCTGTACATATTACCCCCTCCCTGTACATATTACACCCTTCTGTATATATCCCCCCACCCTGTATATATTACCCCCCTTCTCCCTGTACATGTACATATTACACCCTCCTGTACGTATTACACCCCCCAGGTGGCACAGAGGTGTTGTGGATAGCACTTTCGCCTAGCAGCAAAAGGGTCACTGGTTTGAATCTCAACCACAACACTACCTGCCTGGAGTTTGCATGTTCTCCCTGTGCCTGCGTGGGTTTCTTCCGGGTACTCCGGTTTCCTCCCACACTCCAAAGACATGCTGGTAGGTTAATTAGATCCTGTCTAAATTGGCCCTAGTATGTGTATGTATGAATGTGAGTTAGGGAACTTAGATTGTAAGCTCCTTGAGGATAGGGACTGATGTGAATGTACAATATATATATAAAGTGCTGTGTAAATTGACAGTGCTATATAAGTACCTGAAATAAATAAATAAAATAAAATATTAACCCCCTCCCTGTACATATTACACCCTCCTGTACATATTAACAACCTCCCTATACATATTACCCCCCTCTTTGTACATAGATTGTGGCTGCACAGCCCTCTCAAGAATCCAGTGCTACAGTCATGGAAGTCCTACCACTACTACTCAGTGCCAGTCTGGTCCTCATTTTAACCAGCTGTAGTGCTCTAGCATCAGTAGTGACTCAGTTCCCAGTCTCCATGCCCCTTGATCTGCTCTCTTTCTCCCCAGTCTCCCAGCTGTGTGAGGCCAAAATCTTTGCTCTGACTACCAGACAGGGAGACATGCTCACTCCCAGCTCCCACAGCAAAAGACCACGCTATTTAAACTGTAGCCCAGGAAGATACTGTTTCTCTCCTCTGTTGCTGCCTCACGTGGGAACTGTAGTCCATTAGTCAATAGATGCCCACAACAGCGCTCCCTTCCTGGACTTCATCTCCCACATTTAGGCTTGCATAAAAGTCCTTTGACTCACCTGCTTCCCCTGCTGATGGGAGGCAGGCAATGTGCTTAGATTCAGAATGTCACTTTAGTCCTAGTTCAAGAGCAGTTGCAGACAATGTAATGACTAGCTCCTTGCAACCAAGTGCCTGGCTACAAATATACATCCTATTTTATAGTTCATTTACATAACACTCAGCATGTAACTCAGGGCAGTGGAGATGAGACTACAATATTGCATAGAATTCTACACAGTTCATCATGGTGGAAGACATCTAGCTTTAAGTGCAAGAATTTTAAAATGCTGATATGTGGATTTTATGTATCATTAGGATTTAATCACAATTTTTTTTCTCATTCATTAGTATGTGTACTGTTTATTTACTAATAAATACTACTATTTACTGTACTACTTTACTGTTGAATTTGTTTATATTTAGTTTTCTTTGCTTTTATGCTACTTAGTAATTCTTGTTGCATTATTTATTTTTTTACTGTTACATTTAGTTTAAAATATAATAACAACAGTTTTTTTTGCATTTGCATTCTCTTATCTTTTAATTTTAGGTTATTATTTAATCACTTGCCAACCACCCACTGCAGGTATACTGCGGCAAGGTGGCTTGGCTGCACAAATTGCCATGTGTGTACGTCAGCCCATGTAAACAAGGCAGATCCCTGTTCTGATAGGGGACATCTCAGAGGTCTGCTGTTCCCAGTTGGAAACAGTGATCTATGTGGTGTTCCAGGCAGCCCACCCCCCCCCTACAGTTAGATTACTCCCAGGAAACACAGTTAACCCCTTGATCGCCCCTAGTGTTAATCCCTTCCCTGCCAGTGTCATTTATGCATAGATCAGTGCATGTTTATAGCACTGTGTATCAATGTGATAATGTCATTGGTCCCCAAGTGTTACTTGGGGTTACATTTGTCCGCCACAATGTCGCAGTCCCGCTAAAAATCCCAAATCACCACTATTACCAGTAAAAACAATATTTTTTTTAATTTATTTTTTTTTGGATATGTATTATAGCAGAAACTAAAAAAAATGTTTGTTTGTTTTTTTCAAAATTGTCACTCTTTTTGTTTATAGTGCAAAAAATAAAAACTGTGGGTGGATCAAATACCACCAAAAGAAAGCTCTGTTTTTGGGAAAAAAAGAACTCCAACTTTGTTTGGGTATAGCATCACACAACTGCGCAATTGCCAGTTAAAGTGATGCAGTGCCCCATCTCAAAAAATGGCCAGGTCATTCAGGAGGTAAATCCTTCCGGGGCTGAAGTATCTTATACTCTCTTTCTCTCTTTCTCTCTCAAGACACAAGTGTGTCTTGCCTACAGTCAAGCTTGGTGGTGGGAGTGTCATGGTCTGGGGCTGCATGTGTGCTGCCAGCACTGGGGGGCTACAGTTCATTGAGGGAACCATGAATGGCAACATGTACTGTGACATACTGAAGCAGAGCATGATCCCTTCCCTTCGGAAGAGTTGGCCACAGGGCAGTATTCCAACATTATAACGACCCCGAAAACACCTCCAAGGCGACCACTGCCTTGCTAAAGAAGCTGTGGGCAAAGGTGATGGACTAGCCAAGCATGTCTCCAGACCTAAACCCTATTGAGCATCTGTGGGGCATCCTCAAATGGAAGGTGTAGGTGCGCAATGTCTCTAAAATCCACCAGCTCCATGATGTCATCATGGAGGGTTGGAAGAGGACTCCAGTGGCAACCTGTGAAACTCTGGTGAACTCCATGCCCAAGAGGGTTAAGGCAGTGCTGGGAAAAAATGGTGGCCACACAAAATATTGACAATTTGGGCCCAATTTTGACATTTTCACTTAGGGGTGTACACACTGTTGTTGCCAGCAATTTAGACATTAATTGTTGTGTGTTGAGTTATTTTAAGGAGACAGCAAATGTACACTGTTATACAAGCTGTACATTCACTACTTTACATTGTAGCAAAGTGTAATTTCTTCAGTGTTGTCACATTAAAAGATATAATAGAATATTTACAAAAATGTGAGGGGTGTACTCACTTTTGTGAGATACTGTGTATATATCCTTTATAAATAATATCAAAGTAGTTCACAGTAACTCAGCCAGTGATACATATCAGTAAAAGTAACTTGGCTGTGAAGGACGCAGCACATTAGGTGGTGATTTTAACAGTAGAAGGTACATCAGTCATAGAAAATGTTTATCATTTATCAATAGTCATACCTTCCATTAAAGACTATTGGTTTTGTTCTACTGTGACAAACTTTTAGACAACCATCATTTTGTCTCACTTGAATTGTTATAACAATTTTGCACTCTGTGGTTGCTGCTAAATGAACATGTTTTTTACTCCGGGCGCATGCATTTGTCAGAAAGTCCTTCATGGGTTCTTTAATTCCTCCACTTTGATGTTTGATTCTGATTTGTAATCACCTTTTGCACTAGGATGGTTTGATGAGCAATCAGTCTGCTTTTTCTGTCCTTTTCAGTTCTTATAACATTTTCCTTTTCTAAATCAATGCCAACAGCCTTCTTATTGCTACCTTAATTAAGAATATAGTAGATAGTATGGATCTAATAGGTCATTTTGAAAACCTTAAAGTGACCTTTTCCTTTTGAAATTTTTTTTTCATCTATAAACTTAAAGTGAATTAGGACATTTTCTAATATACAGTTGTTCTTATAAGCATACATACCCCTGCATAATTTGTAAGAAGGGGACCATTTTCAAGTAAATGTGAATAATCAAATTTATGTTTTTTATATATGATTCAAATTAAAGTATGAAGCTTAAAGAATAGCAAAACTGTTAAACAACTCACAATAATAAAGGAAAATATTAACATGGCCCTTTTTCAAATATTTGCGTATCTTCTAACTCTTAATATTGTGTTTTCCCTCCTTTTTTTTTTTGGCATAAAGCCTTCAGGCATGAACTCGTATTTGAGATATCCCCAAGGTGGCTCAATGATGTTGAGGTCAAAAAGTTGTGATGGACACTTAGAACCTTAACTTTTTTTGCTACAGCTATTGAAGCGTTCACTTAAAGGCTAACTGCACCTTTTGCAACATATTAAATGCAGTATCTGGTCACACTTGCATGGGCACATGGCCATTTGCTTAACCACTTCACCCCCGGAAGGATTTCCCATTGTAGGACCAGAGCACTTTTTTGCGATTCGGCACTGCGTCGCTTTAACTGACAATTGCGTGGTCGTGGGTTTTTTCCCACAAATAGAGCTTTCTTTTGGTGGTATTTGGTCACCTCTGCGTCATTTCTGATCACCGCTATAAACAAAAAAGAGTGACAATTTTGCAAAAAAAAAACAAACAATATTTCTTACTTTTTGCTAAAATACAAATCCACCAAAAAAATATAAAAAAACGAATTTATTCATCGGTTTTGGCTGATTTATATTCTTTGTCATATTTTTGGTAAAAAAAAATTGCAATTAGCGTTTATTGATTGGTTTGCGCAAAAGTTGTCTCATTTACAAATCATGAGAATTAATTTCTGGCGTTTTTACATTTTTTTTTTTACTAGTAATGGCGGGGATCTGCGATTTTTATCAGGACTTGGGGTGGACATGTCGGACATTTTTGACACTTTTTTGGGACCAATGACATTTATGCAGCGATCAGAAATTTAAATATGCACTGATTACTGTATAAATGTCATTGTCAGTGAAGGGGTTAATCTGCAGGGGGAGATCTAGGGGATAACTGTGTTCCCTAGGCGTGTTCTAATTGTGTGGGGGCTGGGCTACCAGGGGCATAAGAGATCTAACTGATCCCAGTGACAGGGATCAGTAGATCTCTTACATGCCCACTGACAGAGCAGGGAAACCGCTGTGTTTACATCAGCGGTTCCCCGTTCTTTCTCTCTGGCAGGTCATCACGGCTCGCCGGCAGACATCGGGTCTGCCCGAGCCACAGGCACACTCCTGTAGAGTTCAGCGGCATGCAGGGATCACCACTTATATAATAGAGCCACGCTGCCGCCGTACATATACGGTACACGGTCGGCAAGTGGTTAATCTAACCAATTTTGTGTTGAAAATAAACTAAATTAATTTAACACATTAAATACATAAATAAATTAATACAGTAATATTTGGCATACTGCCCCTTTAATTTTTCCCCCATACCTGGGTGCCCAGGTAAAGGTGTCCATGCAGGTGTGGTGGAAATTGCTGGAAGGCATGAAGCTCATTATATAAAGAGCCCCTTTTACAAGTGCTTGCCGGTCAGTCAGCAAGAGAGCTTCTCTCCACCCCATCCCCGTCACAAGCACTTATTTGTGGTTATGTCACCTCCGGTTCGGGGGGGGGGGGGGGCTTTGTTATTGTATAAAAATGTGATTGTGTTTGTGTTTTCGATGACTAAGCACTTACTGTTAATTACTTACATTTTGATCTTTAAATTTAATGTATAGTTGTTTATTTTCAAACCAAAGTGAAGTGCCGCAGTAAGAAATTCTTTGGCTAAAACATGCGTAAGTGTATTCATTTACTGAAAATTTGAGTGGTTGTCTTTGGAGGATAATGTTGGTTGACATGAAATAGTGTGGCCTGTGTTCCCATGTATTTAGGGTGTAACACCTGTTGCTATGCAATCCTCTCACGCACCCCCAGAACCCACCCTCTTCTCCCCCTACAACCTGTATAGCTTTTGCAATCCGTGCAGCTGTGTGGGGCTCTGCCCAGACAATCTTGTCATTCATTCACAGTGATATGTGAATGAGTAAACTACAAGTCCCATCTTACACAGTGACAAAGGGAACTGCAGTTCTCAGTAGAATACATATATACAGGTACAGGTACCGAACTAGAGGAAGAGTTTTCAGTGGTCTAACATTGCACCCATGATACACTGATCTTCAGTGCAAGGCATTCCAATGGTCTGTAAAAAAAATAAAAATGCACATTTTTTTCCAGCAAATACATGTGCATTTATTGTTTTTTATAAAGATGAACATAGCCTTTAAAGCAATTTTTTTCCTTAAAACAGACGCCATAAAATACTGACCGATTCATCATAATTACTGGGTGTATTCAAGGATCTCCTTCTGCTTTGCTTGCTGTAATTGGTTCGTTCTACTATCTGCAGCATTGTTAAAATGGCATAATTCATTGATAGCTTTTCACATTTATAAATGTACCTTTTATACTATTAATGCTTTTTATGCCAGTTTAGCAGCTCAGATGAGTTTTGTGTGGGGTCCTTTCAGTTGATGGATAGTTGACAATAATGAATGATGATACAACTGTAATGCTTTTCATATTTTCTCAGATTTTTTTTTTATCAATGTAATGTAACTATGAATTCATCATGTATGATGCATGCTTGATCTACAAATAAATATAAAACTTAAATGAGCAACTATCCATTCTCTTGTCATCATTGTAAATTGTATCCTATCCCTGGAGTGTCTTATGAATTACCTTGGGGAAAGGCAACATGCCTTGTAATTTATCTATGAAAGATACAAG
The DNA here is from genome assembly GCA_018402905.1 of Glandirana rugosa. Lineage (NCBI taxonomy): Eukaryota > Metazoa > Chordata > Amphibia > Anura > Ranidae > Glandirana > Glandirana rugosa. Next base: position 148,069 of record BLSH010054921.1, on the reverse strand, counting down.
ATGACAATCATTGGGTCACAGAATAGTGCCTGGGGGAGAGATTTTTCCATTACATTAATAAGCCTCTGCCAACAAGGAGTTAATTGTATCATGACTTATGCAGAAGAATATGCCCCGTTGCAAGAGAAATGTAGTCATTTGTACTGAATCATTATGAGTAATATTAGATGCATTATGCCAAGCTGGTGAATATGTAACATTTTTTTTATATTGCATCATTGTACTGTATGAAGAAGAAGAGAAACTAATAGTGGAAGTAACATACCCTTGGTATGCTTGATGTTGTATTCTATCTCAACCTTATAACATAACATATACTGTATAATACATAGATTAAAAGACAGAAGCGATGGCTTGATATGACTTTAAAGGAGAGCTCCAGGAAGTATTTCTGGAAAGTAGAGCAGGGTATAAGTGTAATGTGTTAACTACTCTTATGTCTGTGCTGTCCTTCTGTCCTTTCCAAGACAAAGCTCTTAAAAAACTGTGTTCAGTTCAATTCTTGCTGTTGATTGTGTGAACATGTCAGTTTTTTTTAATTATTCACATAAATATAGGTATAATGTATATGACCACTATTTTCATTTTTCACTACTAACTACACTAAGTAAATAACAGAGGCAAGAAGGCTTTCAGAATAGAAGCAGTGAGCTAATGGTGCTGCTAAATTCTGGACTAAGTTCTTAGGCAGTCATAACTCAGAAAGAGCAGTGCAGTGGCAAAAGCAATCAACACATGGGACAGCACAAAGTATATAATAAATATAAATAATTAGACAAAACACCAAATTCTTTAATGGGCTATAAAGGCCACGGCTTTATTAAGGGTAACCCAAAATTTAACAATAGTAATCCAGTAATATATTTAAACTTAAAGTTACATTACCATAAATCATTTATTTCTTAATCCAATCACCTAGTCCATCCAATTCTTTATTTACTAAATACCATTACATTGAAATTCAAATTTATATAATGACCTAATGATAACAATTTAAAACCCAATGGGAATTATTTCGGCACCGGAAATATCGGGTAATTTCTTAAACCACAAAACAGATTAATAAATATAAATAATATATGAAACACGACAGGGTACACAACTAACGAAAACGGTGACGTGACGAGAAAGACTCAATACTGACGGATTCTTGAATCAGGTCTTAAATCGTCGTGGTAATCGAGTGACGAAGATAAGACTTTCGGAAGAACGGAGACAATAAATGAATCACATCAATCATCACTTTTTACTTTTATCACCAGTATATGTAATATG
>BLSH010054921.1:135929-146257 GCA_018402905.1 Glandirana rugosa | reverse complement strand
TTACGTAGACAAGAAGACAGGACAGATGAAAACTGAAATCTTGTTAATGGAGACAAATTAATATGAATAAAAAAGGAGCCTGAAAAGGGGGGCCTAACAGACAGATATTGAGAAACCCTGAAAACTGGACAGATATTCTGGACAGGGGCTCTGTAAAGCGTGATCCATCGGCCCTTACCTAACTGGTCCATCTTTGATCTGCGGAGAAAAATTCTTACTGAATCTCCCATTAAAGAGATGTCAGAAAATAATAGGAAAGAGGAAGAAACTTTATTTGGTGCTGTGAGCTCCCCAACTCTGAAAGCGCCAAAGAAGGCAAGAACAAAGGCAGTTCTGAATAAAGAAATTTCATACGGGGAGAAACAAACTGATTCCAGTATGGACATTAGTTTAGCCAATAAATCAGAAGAAATTGGGCGCCTCCTATCCATAACCGGGGAGGATCTTCTAAAACCCTTCAGAACTTGTTTTACTGCAAAAAAGGATGATAGAGAAGGAAGATCAGCGAACTTAAGAAAAAATGAGGCCCCTGCTAAAACCTTATTAATTGAGGCAGGGCTGAGTTCCGCCTGAATTAAATAAGAAACGAAACCTAAACCTGTATAGGTGTTAACGGAATTGACAGAAATATTATGTATTGAACAAAAGGTACACCATTTGGACCAGGCTTGCAGGTACTCTTTCCAAGTTTTAGGGGCGATGGAATGCCTCAAATTAGCCTCGATTAATCCCAAATCAAGCCCCAGAGAAATTCCGGGCACGGATATCCTTCCTGATCGGCCTCCAGAGCAAGTTCTCGAAACCTCTAGAACTGTGAACGAGACAATGAATCAGCAATCCCATTAGTAAAACCAGGAACATGTTTTGCTTTAAGCCAAATGTTATAAGTCATACAATGCAAAACCAAAAAGCGAAGCAATTTTACCACAAACTCAGATTTTGATGACAAACAGTTCACAGCAAAAAACATTCCTTTATTGTCTGTATGAAGTATAACCCGCTTATTTTCAAAAAATGTATGCCAAATAACGATAGCCACCACCACTGGAAACAATTCTAATAATACTAGATTTCAGATAATATCTGGAGACCTCCAGGACTCCGGCCATACATCAGCGCACCAATGACCATCCAAAAAAGCTCCAAAGCCAACTGAACCAGATGCATCGGTAAATAAGCGAATATCCAAATCTTCAATGAAATCTGTCTGCCATAGTGCATGACCATTGAAATTTGACAAAAATTGATCCCATACCTTCAAATCCTCTTTAATGGGGCGAGTCATAGAGACATGCGAAAGAGGATTCTTAAGCCCTTTAGTGGCTAACGCAAATCTCCGAGAAAAGATTCTGGCTACCGGAATTACCCTGGACGCAAAAGCGAAAAGTCCCAACAAAGACTGAACGTCCCGCAAAAGAACCCTTCTTTTAGACAGAAAGATAGAGATCAAATACCTCATCTTTGTGATTTTCGCTATTGGCAGACGGAATTCCATGGCGACTGAATCAATAGTAATGCCCAGGAATTCTATGACTGTCACTGGGCCCACGTTTTATTCATGGGGTAGAGGAATACCAAATGATTCACAAATGTTGAAAAAACAATGTGACATATCAGCACAAATTTGCTTTTCAGCTGGGCCTATAAATAGAAAATCATCTAAATAGTGGATAGCACCACCCTGGGGGGAAATCTGCGACAAAACCCACTGCAAGAAAGAAGAGAAGGCTTTAAAATAAAAACAAGACTTAGAAAAGCCCATGGGTATACATTTGTCAAAATAAAATTGGCCCTCGAAACAAAAACCAAGAGAATTAAAACCTGTGGGATGCACTGGTAAAAGGCGAAATGCTGATTTTATAACAGTACCAGAGCCTCATCAAAGGAAGCATAAGATACTGATGCCTCCATTTCCGTTACTTCATCATTCAAAGAACTACCTAGAGCAGGGGTGTCTAACTCCATTTCATCGAGGGCCACATTAGCCGTATGGTTGCCCTAAAAGGGCCGGTTGTATCTTGGGTGCGATACGTCAAAAGTGCTGGGTTCAAGAGTACGTTATGTGCAGAGTGCAGAACTGAGGTTTATGCTATGTACAGAGTGCAGGGTTCAGGAGTGTGTTGCATACAAAGTTCAGTGGTGTGCAGTGTACAGAATTCAGGGTATAGGGGTGCGCTATGCACAATGTGCAACACCAACCCCCTCACCGAAGCATCCTTGCTTCTCTCTTCTACCTTGCCTGGCTCTACTACCTCCCTTTGTAGGCGGCTTTGTCTCACCTTGCAGGGAGCGGAAGCAGAGGGTGAAAGTTGGAGGTGGCAAAATGGAGTTCTGCTGCAAAACTGTGTGCGAGGGCCACATGACAAGGCCAGGAGGGCCGCATTCGGCCCGCGGGCCTTGTGTTTGACATATGTGACCTAGAGGGTAGGACAAATGGTGAATCAAACGGAAAGAACCTGGCTCCTTTTTGGGGACCAAGCCTAAAGGGGACACACGAAAATTCTTAAATGGGGGAGAATGAAAGGGGCCGGCAATTCTATTCTCTTGCAACTCTTTCGCAATCTTTTCTCGAACTATGTCAGGATGAGCTAGTACACAACGCAAGTTATTAATCGGATGACAACCTTCACCCAAAAATTGAGGAACTAAAAAACCATTGTGAAATCCCTTAAAAAGTAGTTCCGCCATCTTGCGGTCTGGGTACTGTTCTAGCCAAGACAGCATTCTTGACAGCCTCACTGGCATCCGTGCCTTTTGCATTACTGTCTCTGGATTGGAGTGTGCTAGAGGATTTTTTAAAACAACGGGATGCTGGGTGAGCACCTGCACAGAATGAGCATTCGTGCTTGTACCTGCAGTTGGATAGGAATCTGCATTGGGAGTCATTGAATGCGTAGCATACTCCTTTCCGAAAAGTAGGCTGGGTATTTGCTGGAACTCTTGGTGTATATTGAGATCTCTGTGGCAACATAAGGTTTAACCAAAGACCTACGTCTTTAAGCCCCCAGCGGAGTGATGGGTGGACCGAAAGCTTCTGCCTAAAGCTCTCATCATAACTAAACCAAGAGATACCACCAAAGTGGCGATATGCTCCAGCCACTATATCTAAGTGTTGGAACAAACCTGAGCATTTATTAGGAAAACGCTCTCCCATCACTGATGCAAAAATACAAAAGGCCTGTAGCCAGTTTTGAAAAGACAGAGGAATTGCCCTCCTCCTGTCTTCTTTGGACCTATCGTCTATTCTCTTATCAGACTTCTGTAAGAACTCTTTTGAAGATGGGAGCAAAGATAAAATATCTATAAATTCCCCACGCCATATTTTTTCCTTAACTGCGGTGGATAAATGATAACCCAGGGGGGATAATTCACATGGAAGGGCCTCTTTGAGACAAGATTCTGAGACAAGAGCTTGTGTTGGTAAAGAAAGTGACTTTAAAACAGGAGTAGACATAGAAGAAATAGGATTGGTATTAACATTAATAGGCAATTTAAACACACTAGCACCATTTACTTGATTAACACTCAATGAAACAGGGGTCTTACCTTATAACAAAGAAACATTATCAGACACAGGTATCATACTTGAGCCACCGCCATTCCATACTGTACTAATATTATTTGAAGCATTCATTTTTGCAAGTAGGTTGGCCAAAGAACCAACTACTTTACCCAATTCAGCAATATTGCATTCAAATTTCTCACCAGCGTTGCTGTCCACGCTAACAGGGAGCCCAGACGCTGCCACCTCACTCAAAACGCCCTGAGAAGCTGGCTGAGGTGATTCTTTTCTGGCTCTGTTAGATGAGCGTGACCTAGACTTCCTAACTTCTTTCCTGACAGGAGATGAGGGAGAATCTTCTCTTCTAAACCTCTTTCCCTTGTTACCTCTGCGTCCCCTTCTTTGGACAGTAGGGGGAGCCAAACCACTGCTGTTATCTTGGTTCTCTTCTACAGTCTGGGAATTTTCCATATCAGCTGCAATTGACACCGACGGGACTGCCTCTTCATCCAGACACGTCCTCAGCCACTCCGCTCCTCCACGTCCCTCCGCTTTTTTTTTTTTTTTAATTTCAATAGGTTTTTATTGTTTTGTTCAGAATTCACAATAAAACAGTAAAACAGTAGAGTGTCACATGGGCATCACAGTACAGCAGGCATAGTGTCCCTGAGAGTTTACAAAAACTTTCGTATGGTAAAGTATACATCATTTATTATCCATATACATTTACAAGGTCTCTTGTCTCTAGACCCAGGCACCCCACTGGGAACAAACTGTGCTCTGGGATAGAGACTAGGACCTTATGAGAAATAGTTGTTAGCAGGTGAAGCATTGTTGTGAGCTACTGTGCTGCAGGTGATGCTACTAAAAGGTTATGACTGTATGTAGAAGAAAGGATAGAAGAAGAAAATGGAAGAAAGAGGAGGTGAGGGAAGAGGGGGGGTGTCGGAGAGGAACTAGGTTACAGTTGTTTGGTTTTCTTATACCACTCCACCCATGGGAGCCATTTGCGGGCTAGACTGAGATATTCCTTCCTGTCGGCCGCCAATGTCATCTCATATATATAATGTGTCTGTGTTTGTTGTATGACCTCCGATAGGGAAGGGAGGGTAGAGCTTTTCCATCTCCTGGTTATATTTATTCTGGCTGCTAAGAGTATGTGGATGAGAGGTTTGTGGAGTAAGGTTGGGATCTGCTCGATGTTAAGGTTTAAGAGGCCTAGAGCAGGTGATTTACTGATTGGGATACCAGTGACGCTGCATAATAGTTGGAACATCTCTGCCCAAAAGGTGAGAATACAGGGGCATTCCCACAAAATATGGAGTAAGGTTCCCCGTTGTCCACATCCCCTCCAACACAGTGGGGAGAGGGAGGGGACAAAGGGGGACATTCTGTGGGGCGTGAGATACCGACGTTGTGTGATGCTCTGAGTGAGTTCCCATAGGGAGGCGCAGGTGGTGTTCTTATATGTGGTGCGTAGGGCTGTCACCCACTGTGATGCATTGAAGTGGGCTTTGAGGTCTTCTTCCCATTTCTGTATGGCGGAAGTGTGGGTAAATACTGACTTCTCTCCAATTAAGCTGTAAAAAATAGAGATGCCCTTTGTGTGGGGGTTGTGAGATTGGAGAGTGTTTAAGGCCATGATGGGTATTGGGGTGCGGAGGTGAGGGTTGTTTCTGATGCAGTGTTGTAGTTGGAGATATTGGTAAAAGTATCTATTGGATATACCTAGTTCTCTCTGCATTTGTTGGAAGGATTTGACCCCATCTGTACCCAGGGCTTCATTGAGGAGATTAGAGGGGTTGTTGGTCCAAGGTGGAAGGGAGAAGTCTGGTATAAGCCTTTGGATGGTGGCAATATGTATATTTGGTATAGTGGTGGGGGCAGCTATCCATTTGCGGGAGGTGAACTTTTTCCAAATTTTAACTGTGGCTATAATTGTGGGTGAGAGGGACTTGAATATTTGGGTTTGGGGTGCTAGACTGAGTAGCCAGGCTTTTAAGTTGTAACCCGGGATTTGTTGGCTTTCCAGTTGGCCCCAAAGTGAAGTGTTCTCAGAGTCAAACCAGACTCTTAGTTGGGTGAGTATGCTCGCATGGTAGTAGTCTGTGAGGTTTGCAAGTCCTGACCCTCCTGCTGTTCTATGTTTATAGAGCCAGGTCCTATTAACTCTAGATTTTTTGTTCTTCCATATGCACCTCCCCAGTAGTCCCTGAAGGGAGTTCAGAAACGCCTGGGGAATGGGGATGGGGAGGCATCTGAGCGTGTAAAGCACCTGGGGCAGTACCAGCATCTTGAATGAGGCTAGTCTGCCCGTCCATGAGAGCTCTTGTTTAATAATGTGGTCGAGTGATGATGTGATATTTTGTCTGAGGGGCGGGAAGTTTTCTTTAAATAGTTTATCAGGGTTGCTGGTAAGAGAGATACCTAGGTATTTGATAGAGTGATCTGTCCACTGGTACGGAAACTTTGTTGAAAGGATGGCTTTAGTGCCACTGTCTATTCCTATGTTCAAAATTTGAGATTTAGTCGTGTTGATTTTGTAATATGAAATCATACTAAAATGAAGTAAGAGATCATGGATAGCTGGCAACGAGGAGAGAGGATTGGTTAAGATGAGGATCACATCATCAGCGAATAAGCTGATTTTATGCGTGACCTTTCCTACGTCTAGTCCAGTGATTTGTACTGTGTTCCTAACGTGGGCTGCTAGGGGTTCTATGGCAAGGTCAAATATGATCGGGGAGAGGGGGCATCCCTGGCGGGTCCCATTAGTGATGTGGAAAGTTGAAGATATCGCATCAGCTGCTAGCACATTGGCTGAGGGAGAAGAGTACAGTGCCATTATCGCTTGCAATATATTCCCTTCAAATCCAAACCTGGCAAGGGTCTCCCGGAGGTATCCCCAGTGGACTCTATCGAACGCCTTCTCTGCGTCCAGAGATAGGAGCAGAGAAGGCGTTCCTGTAGATCTGGCCAAGTGGAGAATGTTAATTAGTCTTCTGGTTGCATCTGTCGTTTGGCGACCTTTGATAAAGCCCGCTTGATCTCTATGTACCAGTTGGGGGATAATCTCCATCAGTCTAGAGGCTAGAATTTTGGCATACACTTTCACATCAGCATTAAGTAGAGAGATGGGTCGAAAGTTCTGTGGGGATGTGGGTTCCTTGCCAGGTTTGGGGATGGTTACTATTAGTGCTTTCAGCATCTCTTGCGGGAAGCTAGCGGAGGAGGCAGCGTTGTTGAATAGGTCACATAGGTGTGGTGCTAATATATCTTTAAACTGTTTGAGATATTCGCTTGGAAGACCATCTGGGCCAGGGGCCTTGTTGTTGGGTAAAGAGTCTATTTGGCGTTGTACTTCCTGAATTGTGAATGGGGAGCAGGTTTTCTGAAGCTGGTCAGGGTTCAGCTTGGGGAGGTTTATCTGTGAAAGGAAATTTTGTATGTCTGCTGTGGATGGTTGGGGTGTTTGTGGGTCTGATTTGAGGTTGTAGAGCGAGTCATAGTATACTCCAAAGGCATTTGCAATTCCCTGAGGGTCAATTATCTTGGCCTTGGTGTGGGGGTGGTACATAAAGGGTATTTTGGCCTTGACTCGGGTTGCTTTGAGGCGTTCTGCCAAGCGTTTCCCCGCCTTGTTGTTAGTGGAGTAGGATATGGCCTTGAACTTCCTATGCGCTTTCTCATAGTTATCTAGGAGAAGCGTGCGGAATTCTTGCCTGAGATTGGTTAGTTTTGATCTGAGGGATTCATTGGGATTTCTTTTATTTTGGTCTTCTGCTTTTTTAATTTGGTCAGTGACTTCATCTAAACGCTGCGTCCTCCTTCGCTTAGCTATTGTACTCAACTTAATAAGTATACCTCTTACAAAGGCTTTGTGCGCTTGCCATAAAATTGAGGCCTTGCCCACAGAGCCTACATTTAATTATTTTTGGACTTCCTCTGCATATGGTGAGGATTTCAGCAGATTGACATTAGCCCTCCATATGATGGGGCCTACTGGGCGTTGCGCAGGGCAGAGGGAGAGAGTAATAGGAGCATGGTCGGACCATGTTATCTGCTCTATAGTAGAACCCGCGGCTCTCTGCAGTGTCTGTTTGTCCATTACAAACAGGTCGATCCTTGTGTAGGTGTTGTGGACCAGGGAATGGAAGGTGTAGTCGGTTTCTCCGGGGTGGTGGCATCTCCACGTGTCATATAGGTCATTTGTTCTGAAAAAGGATTGCAGTGAGGTGCGCTGTCTGGTGCCCTTGTTGGAAGAGTCAGATGAAGGGTCAGGTACTAGGTTAAAGTCTCCGCAGAGGACCAACATCCCTTGTTGGGATTTGCGAATTTTCCTCAGAACCTTGTTGAGGAAGGTAAGCTGGTGGGAGTTCGGTGCATATATGCAGGTGAGCGTGACTAAGGCAGAGTTGAGTTTGCATATGAGGATCAGGAATCTGCCCTCCGGGTCTGCAAATTTATGGATTAGTTCAAAATCAACAGTGTTTTTTGTGGCTATAGCCACTCCTCTTTTTTTTTTCCGGGCTATTGGCAAGAAAGATGTGGGGGAACAGCTTGTGCGTAAATTTTGGTGCTTCCATGTCCTTGAAATGCGTTACCTGGACGCAAATAATGTCCCCTCCCAGTTTTAGTGATGTTTGCCAAAGCGAGGCCCTTTTGGCCGGATGGTTAAGGCCCTAAGCATTGATTGATATAAGCTTAATGGTCATAATGGTGGAGTAGAATGATCAGGGTGTCGAGTACTCACTTTCAGAATTGCCAGTCTTTGCCGGTCAGGAGCGGTGTGTTCGTCCAAAGTTCTTTGTGGTGGCCTGTTCAGGGAAGAGTGGTTCCTTCTTCGTTCCTCATCCGATCGGAGGGGTGGGGGTGCGGAGTTGATAGGTGGGGGAGAGAGAGAGCAACAGAAAGTCAGAAAAACAACAAGCATAACTGTGCAGCTGGAGAGGGAAACAGGTACAGCTGCTTTGACAATAGTGGAGGGAATGTTCATAAGGTTCAACACAGCAGTGGCGGCCTTATTGAGGGGAGAAGACATGAGGGGAGTCCGTGGATATAAAGTTGTTAGCTTGGACCTAATCAGAATTTAGGTGGCGACTTGCGATTCACTTTGTGCCATCCCTGGGGCCCTGGGGGCGAATCTCCTTAGCTTTGGTTGATGGTGGGGGATCAGGTACGATGCCCCACTCCCTGAGGAGAGAGATCCCTGAATCAAGGGAGGAGATTGTGAAGGATTTCCCATTTCTGTCAATTGAGAGTTTTGCTGGGTGGCTCCATTTATACCCGATACTGTGGTTACGGAGGGCCTTTGTTATGGTGTTTAATTGCTGTCTTAGATCCATGGTGAATTTGGATAGGTCAGGGAATATTTGTATATTCTCAAATGGCTCCTGGAGTTTACCTAAGATCCTTGCTTTCCTCAGGATATCGTCTTGTTATTTCAAAAGTTTTTATTGAGAATTAACATGTCAAGGATTACACTCACAGACAATTTGCAATTTTTTAAGACAGACGAGAGGAGAGGGAGAGAGGGTAGGGGGAAGGGAGGGAGGGGGGATTAGGGTGGTGCATGGTATGAAAAATACAAAACTTGAGTGTGGGCTGAGGGAGGGGTGAGACAGGGATAAAAAGGGGGGGAAACACACACATTTCAGAGGATTAATCTGCAAGCCAGGTTCAGTGGTTGTTTATGAAATCTCCTGAATAAAAGGATGTAATAGCGAAAGATATATCTGGATGGATAAGAGAGACCTCTCTCCCCCCCCCTCTCCCCAGTGTGAGGAAGGTAGGGAGGGCCCCGGGCGGGCAAAGTCTGCTTCCAGGGGAAAAGGATGGGAGATTTGATCTCTAGATGTAGGTTGGGTTTGGACATATGCTTGGCTTAGTGGATTGCAGAGTTCCTCTGAAAACAAAGTGAGAGGTACGCTAAGTCATCTCAGATACTTTAAAACACATATTGAAACTGGTTAAACTCAAATGATATAAATTTGATCTTGACTCTTTTATTCCTAGTTCTGCATATATATGTCGAGGGCCTAGCTGGCTGAGTCATCGCCAGAGTCTTTCGGGTGAGGCTGCCGATGTCTCAGATATAGGTCATAAAGGCGTGGGGGGGTAAGTCCTTCTTGAGCTTGTTTGGAGAAAGTAGTTGTGATGTACAAGCTCCATCTTCTGTGGATTCGCCTTTGTGAACCCTGTTTGTTGGACCAGAAGTCGAGTAACTCCCTGTAAAGGAGGGTATTGAGATGTCTCTGCACCTCAGTGATGTCAGGGGGGAGCGTTTGTGTCCAGTGTGACATTATCGCCTTGCGGGCTGCTAGTAGGCATATGTGTAGCCAAGTGTCCGTTGGGGTTTCAGGAGGGGCAGGACCCAGATGAGGGTTGTGATGGTGACCAAACAGCATTAGAGTCGGTTGGTGGTCAACAGGTTGGTTGGTGTGAGATTACGACAAACCAGTGGTAGTGTTGGGAGTAGACCCAGGACGGGGAGGACTTTGGGGTTGCCTGTGAACCGATGTGTATACGGATGATCGTCGGGCGTTCCGCTATTACAGTGTGACCTGTGTTTGCGAGGGGGGACTGTAGTGACTCCACGTCTCTGTAGAGTTATGGGAGGAAATGTCCCTCAATGAGCTGAAGACCAGGTTGTTTGTCCCAAGTGTTTCCGCTTAGGTGTCTTCTACCTCGAACATGTAGTGTTGATGAAAGAGGTTTGTTCGAGTTCTTCCTGAATGGGGGGGTGCGGAAATACTGGATATAGACTCTGTAGCCGTCGGAGTGGGCTTTCTGAGACCGCTACTGAGTCGGTCGATCCGGGAGCTGT
>BLSH010054921.1:102588-132273 GCA_018402905.1 Glandirana rugosa | reverse complement strand
GTCTCTTATACACATCTGGTTTCCATCGTGCCAGAAATCTGGTATAGTTCGTCATCAATGTCTGACACCCTGGCCTCTACTGCAGAGAGTCTGCGGGCCTGCTCTCCTAGCTCCCTCCTTATCTGTGCCATCCCCGCCTGTACTGCAGTATCTACTGCCTTTGATATGTTAGGGAGGAGGATTGCAGCTACAGCCTGAGCTATTTTAGCATACTCATCTGTCTGATCCGCGTCTCTGGGCTCCGGGGCCTGTGTGTCCATGCATGAAGCCGCCTGGTCCGCGCTCGCGGCCATCTTGGTACACCCTTGAGCCGGGCCTACAGTTTCAGCGCGGCCCGGAGCGGCTGACTCCGATCGCTGGGGGGTCAGAAAGCGGTCCATAGTGTGCTCGGTGGCTTCCCCTCGCTGGGCCGGTGTTCGTGTGGCGCCGAGTCCCGGTGTATAATGCTGGTTTTGTGCCTGTGTGAGCGGAGCTGTGCGCGCTCACACTTCCCTCATGAGGCGCCGGAACCGGAAGTTGAGGATATCGTCTTTAGTGGTGTAGAAGTGTACTCTTAGAAGTACGTCCCTGGGGACTGTTTCTGGGAGAAATGGCGGTTTAGGGATCCTGTGGATCCGATCAATTATCAGTTCAAGAGGTTGCGAGTCAGGGAGAAGAGCCTTGAACAAGTCAGTGGCATACTTGTTGAGGTCTTGGGGTAGTATTGTTTCAGGAATCCCCCTCAGCTTAACGTTATTTCTTCTGCTGCGGTCTTCTAAATCAGCTAATTTGGCGCGTAGCCATTGCCTTTCTTCTGCCCCTTCCTCATTTGCATCTACCAGGTCATTTACAGTATGTGTAATATCACTGATGGCGTTCTCGGTGGTGTGCACCCTATCTCCCAGGGAGGAAAGTTCCATAGAAATCTTGTGTGTGAGGGAGGTGAAGTCAGCATGCAAAGATTGCTGGAGCGATATCAGCATTTCTTTGAGCTGCGTGTCAACTACAGGCTGGTTACTAGTGAGAAAAGCAGCTATTGATGTGCTGGCGGTGGGGGGATGGATGGATTGGGAAAGCCCCTGACTCACCAGGCCGCATGTCGGATCTCCCATTCGCATTCGGGACTTCGCTGGGCTGTTACACGTCGGGCTGGTGGGCTGTGAGGATCGACGAGTCGGGGAGGTCCCCGGGGATCTGCGGGTTTCATTGTCCTCCGGCAGATCAGTATAGTGGCTGTCTGCATTTGTGGACGCGGCCCGAGCAGCCGCGCCGGCGCCATCTTGGAGCTCTCTGTGGACGGAGGGGCCGAAGAACTCCGCCAGTTTCTGCTGCCTCCGGTTCTCCTTCCTCTTCCGCGACATCCCTGGTGTGATGAGCAGGCTGGGATGGTGGAGGGTGAGAGTTTTGCGGGGTGTCGGTCGGTCCTGGTCGCTTCGTTTCCCCTCAGGTGGCCGGAGCACTAAGAACTTGCGGCCATCTACAGCGCGCGCAAACCACGCCCCCGGTCCCTCCGCTTTTTTAATCAGCTGGCGCAAGAGCTCCTCCATGGTAAAGGTGATAGCTAGAGCAACACAGAGCTCCGTCTCCAGTGGGGGGGGTTCCTCAGGCGGCAACAGAGCGGGAACAACAGCAAGCTTTATGCACTCTGCCCGGCTCAAGCCCGCCCGAATTAACCAATCACTGCCTGTTGCTACACTGTTGTGCAATCTGCCATCTCCAGGAGTAACCTAAAGAGAGAAGAAAAGGGGGGGGGGGAAGAGAGACAGGGGAAGCACTTTGTACTGTCCCATGGAGCCCCGCTTAATCGCTAGGGGCTCCCCCATTATCATCCACTGTTCATTAAAGATACATTTGACCTGGAACTCTCCTTTAAAAAGAACCAACTGTGTTTGTACAAGAATTACAATACATTTATGGTATGTTAGCTTTCAGCACTGGAGAAATTGGCACAAGCAGTTTTCAGCTCAGAGCTTTATGTGCAGAAAGTGATGCCTTACTATAAGGCCCTTTTCACACCTCTCTGAAACCCTGAGGCCCAATTTACTATTGAGCAATTTAAAATAACATTTTAAGCTTCATTGGAAGTGCTTCATTGCTCATCACTAGGATTTATATGGTATCCATTTACACATGAGTGTAGTGTTGATTGAAGCTTGTCACTTTTGGGATAGTGTCACTTATTTTTGCCCCAATGGGAGCTGCTAAAAACACCAAAAAAAATCATGTTTTTTCCTTTTTCCTGGTTGGCTTTTATGTTTTTTCATATTAACTAGCTTTCCATTGTCTAAAAAAAAAAAGCGCAGCCATGCAACACTGTACCCAAATGACATTTTTATCATTTTTTTCACACAAATAGAGCTTTCCCTTGGTGGTATTTAATCACCTCTGGGTTTTTTATTTTTTGCGCTACAAATTAAAAAAGACTGAAAATTTTCAAAAACAATGCATTTTTCTTTGTTTCTGTTAGGAAGGACGTACATGAACGTCCACTCAGAACGGCGTGGCTCCCACCCGGCTGTATATGTACAGTGGCCGAGTGGGAGGTGGTTAAACCAAATGAACGCAAATGTCACAAAAGATGGATGTCCATTCCATTTTGCTCCAATTCATCAGGGGATCTGTTCATGCATTCCGTGCTTATTGGAACAAACGCTACAAGTGGAATAAAATCCCTAAAGGGATTGCGCAGGTGGAACCTGCCTTATTTTTATAAGTTGCTTCCATGCCGGAAATCCTACCTATTTGTTTTTTTGTAATACTAGGGACATACAATAAAGATGATTTGACACTTAAAGCAGATGTTAACCCTGGCTGAATTATAATTAGAGTTGTATTTATAAACTCCAATAGCTAGGGCTGATCAAATGTTTTTCATTGATATAAAACAGAAATCATCACTTTTGGCCACTAGATGATGCTGCGTATCATAGGAATTATTTGTGATACTTAGCATCATTTAACGGCCAAATTCAGTATCTGCCCATTTTAAATCAATGAAAAAAATGTTATCAGCACAGAATATAGCCTAATACCATTCATTGTTTGTTTCATTCACACAGAAACAGTGTGCATGCACTGTCATTGAACAACTTGCAATTATTATTTTTTTTTTAAAATACACCCTTTAGTTCACACTTTAGTTTTCCAAAGCACTTTGTATCATAAACAATTGACACTTTTTAAAAAAATAAAATACTTGTTTTTTTCTCTTTTCCCATCCTTTGTTGCATTCCAGTGTTACTGATCTCCTGCTACTCCTTTACAGCCACTTTCTGGCTACATACGGTACATGCACCCCAGCAATGGCTGCTTGGTATTTCTGGGTGGGGTTTCCCTATGGTGATAATAGTGTACCATGTCCATGTATTATTCTAATATAAGCATCAGATTTAAAACATATATTTTAAATCATGACTTTTGAATTGATATTAACATGATTAAAGCTTATATTAGGTTTTAGTGATTTGATTTACATAAACGTTAAAATGCTGTTTGAACTCTCGCTTCCTATACAGCACCCCCTCCTGTGATGTGACTAGTTCTCTTAATGGCCCATTTAGAGTGCTGTATTTTAGGGCATGTGCTACAATGCAACCGCATAATAAAAATTGTGCCTGTTCCCATAGAGTGGGTTTTTCTTTCGATGACATCTTTCTTTTGATGCAACATGCAGGGTGAGCCTGGCGTATGACGTCATCGCGGCATCAGTAACTAAGCAGAGTGCGGCCATTTTTTCAATTAGAAGCTCTCTTCAGGCACTTTGAATGCTGTTTTTAACTGAAGATCTTACTTTCTCTATTTTAATTAAATGGTGTTTTAAACATATTACGCTATGAGGAAGCATTATTTGCTTTATTGAGAGACACAATTTATGGACCTGGGTGCGCTTATGGGAGACTCATTTTTGACGTGGCTTTAAAGATTTGGAATCATATTAATGAGACAACAGAGGAAGGGGATCATCCTGGAGGTTGCCTAGGATCACATATGTGCATGTCTGACCCTCTGTAATAGGGGGTCAACTACTTTGGGTAAGAGGCTGTTTGTGTTAGTGGTGAAGGTGGTGGTCTCCCATCTAAATTTATGTTCCTGTTCACCCTGTTGTGCTACAATCTTCTTTAGACTGTATTCACACCAGTCGGGTGTGAATTCAGGCCTGTTTTCTGCTGAGAACGAACCCAGCCACCTTGTTTTGGCGGCTCCTGTCCATTCTCACAGTGCAGCAGCTGCCCGGGGTGGGAGGTGCCGCGAGCAGGGGGAAAGATCCCCATTCAGTGCGGAACACATCTGCAGGGCAGATGC
Source organism: Glandirana rugosa (assembly GCA_018402905.1). Lineage (NCBI taxonomy): Eukaryota > Metazoa > Chordata > Amphibia > Anura > Ranidae > Glandirana > Glandirana rugosa. The sequence goes on along the minus strand of BLSH010054921.1, from coordinate 127,992 downwards.
ATTCCCATTGAACTTAATAGGCTGGGAATTTGCACAGAAAACGCACACGTTTTCTGTGCAATGCGGAGGGTGAATGCACCGCACCTGTGGGAACCTGACACATTGAAAACAATGTGTTTTCAAGTGTCATGCGAATTGGATGCAGTGTAAGCCGCATCAAATTCGCATAGGTGTGAAGCCAGCCTTAAAGTCAAAGGACTCAGACCTCAGATCTTGTCTATTATGTTATGCTATTACTCCTCTTAGGGGAAATGGACTTGATTTACACTGTATTTATTTTATAAAAAGTGCTGCATTTTATGTTTTCTATTGATTATATTTGTGACCAACAAATGTGCTAGCACCTTTCTAATATTTGTTAGTGGGTTTAAGTGTGAATATTTTTTGTGTTTTATTTTTAAAAAGTAGACTTTTTTTTACAATTCGGCCGTCCCCATAGAAGTCAATGGCAATGTTGGTAAAAAATATTAACAAGCCCTGGTCAATTATTGTTAACCCTGTGCACTGTATCTAAATTCAATAATTTATTGGAAATAAAATAAAACAATGTGATATCCCACGCTATCTTAAAAGAGCTAATACCAAACTCCACCTATGTGACCGTTGCAACCAAAAAAGATATGTTCCCACAGCTCAAAAAACATGTATGCAATACCGTGCATTGGTTGCACTTGTCTAAATATATTTTGTGAATCACAATAAATTCATAAAAAATCCTCATGCGGTGATCAAAATTATAGTTCATAAATAGCAAACTATTCTTCACTCTTCATTCAGAAGCTCTGCTTGAATTACGCACATTCCGTTTACTTTTTTTCTGTGTGTCACATTGATAGGTACATGTTCGCCAGTTCACCACTGCGCTCCCCTCTATGGAAGACCTATGTAAGGCTAACAACACCTTCTCCAGCTGGGGTATACTCCAAATTTGTTCAGTCCTGGTAATCCACGGCACCCGACTCCACCCAATGTGTGTCATCACTACCACATGACTTCCGCAGGGGTAGTGATAACGACGACACTCATTGGGTGGAGTCGGGTGACGTGGTTTACTGGGACTGAACAAATATAAGCATTGCCTTGGATGCTTCTGCAATAAATATTATTAGTTTTAAATGCTACACTATGGAAGGATGTTTTTTTAACCGAAGGATCGTGGAGGAGAGAGGAGTTGTGCCCACACAGTCCATAATAACACTGGAGCTAAATCATATGAGGGGAGAGGAGGAGTGAAGGAGAGGGTACCGATTAGCTGTTTAAAGGGTAACTCCACTTTCATGGGGAAAGAATATAGCATATAAAGAAAAAATAATAGAGCGTGTACAGTTGCGATACAAGTCATATTGTAATTGAATGTTATTAAAAATTACCTTTCCTTTTCAATCTGCAGCCGCTGTAATTTTCTGAGAATGCATAGCAATATGGCTACCTAGAGTTGTTCTGTACACAGACTGTATACTGACCACTCCCTAGAAACATCATTTCCTGCTTGTGGAATTGGCTCACCAATTTTTTTCAGAAATCTGCCTAAGATACAAGTCAGATTTCAGGCATCCCCCGCAACAAAAATGTCATTTTTGGAAAGATACTTTTAAAAAGAGCACGTCTAAAGGGATGCAGGCCCACATATTTCCTCATTAGTTCTCTTCAGCTGAACACCTGCCAGTTAATTATGAAACCACTCCCATTAGACCCACTCAGTACAGAGGCACAGACAAACAGAGGGATTTCTTCAGAATAACAAAAGGTAGGAATCTGCAACAAAGGTTGTTATAATTGTTGCAATGTACATAGATCACCCAGAGGGGAATGTTTTTTTCTCAACAAAAGTGGAGTTACACTTTAACATTTGGAGTATACCCCAGCTGGGCAAGGCATTGTTAGACCTAACATAGGTCTTTTATAGAGGTGAGCGCAGTGGGGAACTGGTGAAGGGGATCGTTAAACATACATGTACCTATCAATCTGACACACAGAAAATAAGTTGGTGGAATGTGCACAATTCAAGGAGCACTTCTGAATGAAGATTGAATAATTGTTTATTATTTATGAGCTATAATTTTTATCACCGCATGAGAATTTTTTATGAATTTATTGTGATTCATATAATATATTTAGACAAGCGCAACCAATACACAATATTACATACAATGTACTGGAAATATATATTAACATGCGTAAATAATGCACATCAATACAAAAAATAAACACGAGCTGACGCTTGACAATGCATCTGCCTAATGCTACAAAAAAGATGCTCTTCTATGAACAGATACATAACTAAATTTTCCACTAACATGTTAATAAAAAATGTAATTATCTTTTGTTTTCAAAACACTCTCCAATTCAATTTAAACAACAGACACACAACACAAAGAATACAAATGCTGAGAAGAATACAGATCATAAAGATTAAGGGAGAAGTTAATACATTAGCTAAATTAACAGTATTTAGTTATCTTCCTTAAATCTAATTAATCGTTTCCTTTTTTTCTGTCTGCTCAGCCTGCCCTACAGCTACTTCAGAATTCATTGTAGCTCTCTAATCAAAGATGATTCTGTGTCCCCAAGATGTTTTCATACAATATGCAGCTATTTTAATTAGTAGGGAGGGGTAGTCACAGATTAATTTTCTGCCCTTGTAATACATAACCTGCATATCTAAAATTCAATTACATCATGTGACATGAGGTTTTGCATTAAATATTTACTTACAATGAAAAGTAAATTGAAAATCATAAAACAACATGATGTTAGCAAGCTGCTATACGTAACACTGCTAGCCATCTTTACTAAATTTCATCCCTCATCAAATTTGTTGCATTTAGTTATACCTCGTGATGATAAGTAATGCAAAATTTGCTCTGCAATAATTTATATTCATCTCTGTGGAGATCTGCTTTGTGGGGAAAAAAATCTGCAATTGATTCTACCAAAATTAGAGTTTCATTTTGGGGAGGTTAGTGGTAGAAAAATCCTCTCTGTCAATTTTACCAAACCCTACTTATCTTTTTTACCTGCAAATTAATGTGCAAGGGAATGCAGTTAAAAATACAAGCGAATAGTCAATGAGAACTGACGAAAACACTTACATGGCCAAAAATAATGGCCATTATGGGAAATAATACATACAGTATCTCACAAAAGTGAGCACACCCCTCACATTTTTGTAAATATTTTATTATAGCTTTTGATGTGGCAACACTGAAAAAATTACCCTTTACTACAATGTAAAGTAGTGAGTGTACAGCTTGTATAAGAGTGTAAATTTACTGTCCCCTCAAAATAACTCAACACACCGCCATTAATGTCTAAACTGCTGGCAACAAAAGTGAGTACACCCCTAAGTGAAAATGTCCAAATTGGGCCCAATTAGCCATTTTCCCTCCCCGGTGTCATGTGACTCGTTAGTGTTACAAGGTATCAGGTTTTAATGGGGGCACGTGTGTTAAATTTGATGTTATCACTCTCACTCTCTCATACTGATCCCTGGAAGTTCAACATGGCACCTCATGGCAAAAAACTCTCTGAGGATCTGAAAAAAGAATTTCTGCTCTACATAATGATGGCTTAGGCTATAAGAAGATTGCCTAGACCCTGAAACTGAGCTGCAGCATGGTGGCCAAGACCATAAGTGGTTTAACAGGACAGGTTCCACTCAGAACAGGCCATGATAGACCAAAGAACTTGAGTGCACATGCTCAGCGTCATATCCAGAGGTTGTCTTTGGGAAATAGGCATATGGGTGCTGCCAGCATTTCTGTAGAGATTAAGGGGTGGGGGGTCAGCCTGTCAGTGCTCAGACCATATGCCGCACACTGCATCAAATTGGTCTGCATGGCTGTCATCCCAGAAGGAAGCCTCTTCTAAAGATGATGCACAAGAAAGCAGTTTGCTGAAGACAAGCAGACTAAGGACATGAATTACTGGAACCATGTACTGTGGTCTGATGAGACTAAGATAAACTTATTTGGTTCAGATGGTGTCAAGCGTGTGTAGCAGCAATCAGGTGAGGAGTACAAAGACAAGTGTGTCTTGCCTACAGTCTAGAATGGTGGTGGGAGTGTCATGGTTTAGGGCTGCATGAGTGCTGCCGGCACTGGGGAGCTACAGTTCATTGAGGGAACCATGAATGCCAACATGTACTGTGACATACTGAAGCAGAGCATGATCCCCTCCCTTTGGAGACTGGGCCACAGGGCAGTATTTTAACATGTTAACGACCCCAAACACACCTCCAAGGCGACAACTGCCTTGCTAAAGAAGCTGTGGGTAAAGGTGATGGACTGGCCCAGCATGTCTTCAGACCTAAACCCTATTGAGCATCTGTGCGGCATCCTCAAACAGAAGGTGGAGGAGTGCAAGGTCTCTAACATCCACCAGCTCTGTGATGTCAACATGGAGGAGTGGAAGAGGACTCCAGTGCCAACCTGTGAAGCTCTGGTGAACTCCATGCCCAATAGAGTTAAGGCAGTGCTGGAAAATAATGATGGCCACACAAAATATTGACACTTTGGGCCCATTATGGATATTTTCCCTTAGGAGTGTACTCACTTTTGTTGCCAGCAGTTTAGACATTAATGACTGTGTGTTGAGTTATTTTGAGGGGGGGCAGCACATTTACACTGTTATACAAGCTGTACACTCCCTACTTTACATTGTAGCAAAGTGTCATTTCTTCAGTGTTGTCACATGAAAAGGTATAAAAAAATATTTACAAAAATGCGAGAGATGTACTCACTTTCATGAGATACTGTAGGTTATAGCTCACTGAGCTGGACCTAAGGACCTAAAGATTGTAGATAAATCTTTTTTGTGGAGGGTTTGAGAAATGGCCCTCCCCAAACAGAATATTGAAATAAACCTGTAAGTTAATAAGAGATCCAGAACCTTAATGAAGTGGAAGAGTGGGTTTGATAAGTTGGCAGTGTGGCAGTGTCTCCACCCAGGACAGGGCCTCTGTGGGGATTCTCTTCCTAGGAAATTAACCAGCAGTTGGGAGCAGAAGAACCACTGCAACATATAACTACACGTTACAGGATTATCGGTGATCTGAGTACAAGGTATAACAAAGATCAAAGATGTTACAGCTCCTTTTTATTTTTCTGTTGCTTATTGTCTCTTTGTTTCTTAGTAAAACCCCTTTTCAGGAGATATTTTATTAACACCATTTTTACCTTTTTATTACTAACCATATTTTGAAGAGTGTTAAGATTGTCTCCAATGTGTTAACACGGAAATTAAAGAATCCCTGTCCCTTTGAAGAGCGCTACTGTAGTATAACTTTCTGCTTATGCCTGTCTGTGTTGAGAGATGTGTACAGACATTGATTTAGTCATGAATTGCTATTGCTAATTTTGGGAACATTTACTATTTTTCAATAAAAGTAGTTGGTGGCAGTTTAACAAGTTAATTGTGTAGTTAAAGTATTGCTAAAGTCTTTTTTTTTTTGTTTAAAAATAACACACATGTTATACTTACCTGTTTACCATCACTACTCTGGTGAATTGGTTGACCTAAACAATTTGATTAATATTGCTTGAGTATATTTTTATTTTCAATAGTTTTTATTGGAGTTTTTCATAGGAAAGTACATAACATGGTGTATAGGAAGGGTTAGTACATTCTGTAAACCATGACATATATAACATGGTATTCGACTGTATTGTAAACAATGGTCTAATGGTGGGGATGCTGCCCTTTATTTCCACACACCCCATTGGGATCTTACTGTGTTTTGGGATAAAGGGCTGCATAACCCAGCTGCTTCCGCTCTACAATATTTGGATAACAGATGTGGAGTGGAATACACTATGTTCAAGAGGAGGTAACAGAATGGAACATATAGAAATAGCAAAAATGCTTGGATGTCATACTTAATTTACTTAAGAGATGGAGAGGAAAGAAAAAAAAAGGGAAGGAGGCATACACTAATAAAGATTAAATCTACTTCTTGATGCCTAAATTGATGTAAGGAATATCATTTGTTACTAAAATTTGTTTGTGGTTATGATTAAGTGCCGTTAGAAGCGGACCACTGAAACCAATCTTGCCAATTGGACCATTTATGCAAAGTTGAGGATAGATGGCCTTCCAAAGAAGCAAACATACACTCGTAGGAGCCATGGGTGTGAACTAGTGAAACCACTTAATTTCTGGTAAGAGTGTCTGGAGATTTCCAGTGGCGAACAATTGTCAGCCTAGTCGCTAGAAGAATATGTGCAACAATGCAACGCAGATGGGGGTGAAAATCATCAAGGCCTATACACAGCAATGCAAGAGCAGGCGAAAGTTTCAATTGTACTTTGGTCACTTCAGATATTAGTTGGAAGATGTCTTCCCAAAAAGTAGATACCCTAGCGCACTCCCATAGGATATGGTACAGGGTCCCTTTTATCCCACAATCCCTCCGGGAAAGGGGTTGGGTGGATGTGTCAAATTTGTGGATTAATATAGGGGTAATGTAACACTGGAGTGTAATTTTGTGAATTAGTTCATGGAGGTTGGAAGAGTGGGATGCTTTGAGGCTGAATTTTAGTCCACTTAGCCATTGGGAATCACTAAAGGTTTGTCCCATATCGTTTTCCCATTTCACCATGGGGGCTAATTTGCTGAAAGAAGTTTTATTTTGTAGGAGATTATAAAACAGGGTGATTCCCTTAGAAAGGGGATCATTACCCAACAGATGTTTCCAGGCCTGTATGTGTACGGACACGAATGTGAGGGTTACAAATGAGACAGTGGCTTACTTGGATGTATTTATAATAATCTGCTGGAGTGAGTAAGAATGATTCTTGTAAAGATGTAAATGGCTTAATAAGGTTGATGTTATAGAGGTCAGAGATAAGAAGTAGCCCTTTTTCTTGCCATGATTTCAGAGAGAGATTGGGAATAAGTATAGCAATTGTTGCAAGTGGTGTGGGAATAACATAGGATTTGTCATTTTCAGGTTCCTGCGAAAGGAGGTTGTTAAAGGCCGCTACTGTGTCCTTGATGGTGGGGGAAATGTCTATCTTTTGTGTATTCACTTTTGGGTGCACTGAGTAGTTAATTGCTTAGTTGATGACCTGGGACTTGCATTGCTTCTATATCATAACATAGGCAGGAGGGATTGGGTGTGAACCAGGTTTTTAATTATGTAATTGTGTTAAAAGGGAAGCAATTTAATAGTCCTTGAGAAATTGGAAATCCTGTTCCTCCCACACAGATTTATGTTTCATGAGGTTAACCTTTGGGCATCTGACCTTTTTTTGTTGCCACACGAATCCTTTGTGCAGAAGCGAAAAAGGACATAGATATTGGGATAGGGAGTGACCTGAAAAGATATAGTAGCTGGGGAAGTAGAAGTATTTTAAATTACGCTAATCTGCCTGACCAGGAAAGAGTAGTTTTGGAAATACGCTCTAATTCCTTTGGAGATTGCTTAAGCAGGGGACAAAGTTAACCTTTACCCCAGGTAATTGAGTCTTTGACCCATGGGTAAGGGAATTTAGTCTGAAGTGAGGATTGTAGGTTCATTGGAAAACCTAGGTGCATGATTTGGATTAATTTACCTTGTAATAAGACACTTTACCAAATTCTGAGAGTATACATTGTGCCAAAGCCAGGGAGGGCTCAAGATTTGTTAACATGAGTATGACGTCGTCTGCAAACAGGTTGATTTTGTGCTCTGTTGAGACTATAGTAAATCCAGTTATGTTATCTTGGGATCTGATTTTTTTCTGCAAGGGGTTCCATCATGATATTGAAGATTAGGGGAGATAGTGGGCACCCCTGCCTTGTCCCATTAGTTAATGGGGAAGGTTCGGATAACATGGAAGAACAGTAAACATATTGTATGTTGGGAGTATAGTGTCAAGATTGCCGTAAGAACAGGGCCTTGGAAGTCAAACTTCTGTAAGGTTAAGGTTAAATATTGCCAATTTACCCTATCAAATGCCTTCTCTGCATCCAAGGAAAGGAGCAGAGAAGGCAGCCTTTTCTTTTCGGCATGGTAAATGATGTTGATCATCCTTCTTGTGGCGTTGGATGTCTGACGTCCTTTAGTGAATCCCACTTGATCGGGGTGAATGAGGGATGGGAGTATGTTGATCAACCTGTTTGCAATGATTTTGGCATATAATTTTAGATCGTGATTGAGGTGAGCGAAATGGGGCGGAAATTCTGTGGCGAAATGGGGTCCTTACCTGGCTTTGGCAGTGTAACAATCATCTCTGAAAGCATATCCTTAGGGAACGAGGCAGAGGAAGCAGCGCTATTGAACAAGTAGGTGAGGTGATGAGATAGCAGGGGTTTACATTTTTTATAGTACTCCCCTACAAATCCGTCAGGTCCTGGGCATTTATTGCTAGGTAGCAATTCGATTGCTTTCTCAATTTCGCTAGCCGTGAAAGGAATATTGAGGGCTTCTAGTTGGTCATGGTTTAGATGAGGGAGTTGAACTGAATCCAAAAATGAGGAAATTGAAGAGGTGGTAGGTTGGGACAATGTGGAGTCAGCCTTTAAGTTGTATAATGATTTGTAGTAGGTGCTAAACACGTCTGCTATGGCTTGAGGATTAATCCGTTTCTCTTTAGTGACAGGGTGGAATATATACGGGATAGATACGGCAGTGCCCTTTGATCTGTTTAGCTAGAAGTTTCCCAGTATTGTTGCCAGAGGCATAAAAATGCATTTTTGACCGTTTCTGGAGCTTATCAAAGTTTTCAATGAGAAGGGACCTTAGCTCTAGGCGCAATTTGAGCAGTTTAGTTTTAAGGTCAGGTTTAGGTTGTTGCTTATTTAGGGTGTCAATGGATTGGATGTTTGCTAACAGGTTGTCAATATGCTGCTTCCTCTGTCTTTTGTCCCTAGCCCCCAATTGAATGAAAAGGCCATGCATAAAGGCCTTGTGTGCGGCCCAAAGAGTGCACGGCTCAGATACTGAGTCTTTGCTTAGCTTGAAAAAGTTTTTTTCCATAGGTAGGTGAGGGGGAGATCTGGAGCAATCTTCTATAGTGATACATATAGGAGAGTGATCTGACCAAGTTATGGGGAGGATGGAGGAATCAGATGTTTTCTGAAGGGTCCAATGATCTATAAGGAAAAGGTCTATTCTTGAGTAAGAATTGTGGCATGGTGAGAAGAATATATAGTCCCATTCTTCGGCGTGTAGGCAATGTCAAGCATCATAGAGTTGAAAGGTTTTAAGGAGAGGGCCCAATGCAGGTTTTCCTCTTTTGGGTTGTGACGAAGAGTCTAGGGAAGGATCCGGAGATATGTTGAAGTCCCGGCACCAAATTATGGAGCCCAATTGGATGTTGCAGACTTTTTTCTGAAGTTTGCGAAGAAAACGTATTTGGTGCACGTTCGGTGCATAAACAGTTACAATAGTACATGGGGCATTATTTATAGAGCAGCGAAGGATAATGAAGCGCTCTTCATCTTCGGTGCAGTCTTGAAGTTGGAAGGAAAGAGAATTATTTATAGCAACAAGTATGCCCTTTTTTTTTTGCTGGGGCGTTGGCAGTGTAGACATTGTTAAAGCTCTTGTTGGAGCAAGTTGGAGGGTTATGAGCATGAAAGTTGGTCTCCTGGGGGGGCGTGGCCGGCAGCTGATGGAGACGGCTGTGTAAGAGGAGAGCTCCAGTCTAATCCACCACCATCCTACTCCCTAAAGCAACATAGGACAGCAACAAGCCTCTGTATCCTCTTCCCCTGCACGGCACACTTGAAAGAACCCAAAATGGACAAGAGGAAATCGTCTGATGGACCCCGCAAGCTCACAGATTTCTTTCAGCCATCCGGCATGCATAGGCCGCAAAATGGCGGCGGAACCTCCGGAGCACGGCGCGATGCACACAGCGGGAACTCGAACCACCACAACAATCACCCCCGAGCCTCCGAGCCTTGTAACAGCAGCAGATCCTCCCCCGGAGTGTCACCTTCCCAGAGCCCGCAGAAATCGGCACAGAAGCAATCGGCTTCGCACAGATATCCAGGTGAGCAAAGGGGACATGACACATCACAGGACTCAACCGCTGAATTCATAGAACAAATCCATGAATTCCCTACTTCAGACATAGCCCTCACTGATACACTAATGAGAGATATGCTGATTACCCTGAGGGAATCACTTCACAAGGACATGATGGATTGCATTACACGGATTAAGAAAGATGTGTCAGAAATTGCTGACAGGGTGAGCCACACTGAGGACAAAATGGGAGAATTTGCTGCTGCACATAATGAGCTAGTGGATGCTTATCATGATACAGATGAACAAATCCAAGAGCTAAAAAACAAAATGTTAAATTGAGAGGAGTGGCAGAATCAATACAGCCAAGTCAGTTGCGACAGTATATGCAGCAATTTATAATGACTTTGCTACCTGAATTCTCAGAAAGGGAGGTGATTGTAGACCGGGCTCACAGGTTGCCAAAACCCAAGCACTTACCTGATAAAGTCCCGAGGCACATAATAGCCTGCATACATTTCTTCCATGTGAAAGATGATCTGATGAGATTTGCAAGGCAAAATTCACCACTTCCTGAACCATACTCAGACATTTCTCTCTACTCTGATATTTCTCAGCATACGATGCTAGCATGCAGGAATCTAGCTACCATAACTAAAATCCTCCAAAATCACAAGTTCCAATACTCCTGGGGTTTTCCTACAAAATTGTTGATAACAAAAGATAATAAGTCATATGTAATCACCTCAATGGAGGATGGAATAAAACTAGCAAAGAAGAGGAACCTACTACAGAAAGATGGGGACCCAACCCTTGCTCCCTCAACTCATAAGTCGCCTCCAAGAGAGCATCTTCAAGCTTGTGGGTGACAAAAGCCTACAAGATCAGAGTGCAGAACAAAATAATATTGTCTAATTAATCACCATCTTAAGGATAGAGTGATGGGATGACAGGTGATTTTACCCCCCAAATGATAAGCGAGTTGATTCGCTCACACAAACTAACTTTTTACTGTTTTCTATGTTTTGTCTTTTTCTTCTTTATGTTTCTATTTGCCCTACATGTTTTACAAGTACCAGGGGATCAAGCAGAATTTATTCCAAGGAGAACATTGCCTTCCTATGAACATGACAATTTTCAGATAAGTACCTTTACTTTTAACATCGTTCCTAAGCGAACACTGCCATCTACAGGTGATTCTGAGTATCTGCACCTTGCTACACAATGTTTTGCTACCATTGCCATCACACCCTCTATATTTAAAAATGATACTTAACATCCTATCTATGAATGCACATGGCCTTAACAGCCCATACAAGAGGTCTGCCATGTGGAAAGAAGCAAAAAGACTCAAAGGGGATATAATGTGCGTCCAAGAGACTAATTTTGCCGAAGGACATCACCCTAAATGCTATGATAAATCTTTTCCTCATGTTTTCACAACCTGCTCCCCTGTGAAGAAGAGGGGGTACTAATTGCTATTAATCAATCAGTAGCTTTTCAACTACAAGAAGTTATACGCGATCCCAATGGGAGATATATAATTTTAATTTGTAGTGTGAATAACATTGTGTATACGATTGTTAACATATATGCTCCAAACACAGGTCAAACTGCTTTTCTGAGATCACTCAAAAAGAAGGTTGACAAGGTGACTAAAGGTTCCCTTCTCTTGTGTGGGGATTTTAACAGTATAGTGGACAGAACATTGGACTACTCCAGGGAGGCCAACCCCTACAGGTACGAATTGAAAAATTTTCTCTTAGATGAATCTCTATGATGTGTGGAGATGCGTGAACTCAGAGGAAAGAGACTATACTTATTTCTCTGCACCCCATAGATCATATTCGAGAATTGATTTATTTCTCTCTGATATTTCTACACTGCATAGAATCATAAATGCCAAAATACACACTACGACGTGGTCAGACCACGCTCCAATTTCCATTAGCCTAAAAGAGGCCTTCAATTATAATCCTACGTACCTGTGGAGGGCCAACTATCGGATCATGTCCAATCCTGTCCACCAAAATAGAATCTCCCAAAGCTTGAAGGAGTTTTTTGAAGTAAACAATACCATAGAAATGAGTATCTCTTCATTGTGGTGTGCGCACAAAGCGTATAGTAGGGGCCTACTTATACAAGCGGCTGCCAGGGAAAAGAGGCAGAGAAATGCTAATTTAGACTCCCTTCTCAATAAACTAAAAGATTTTGAAAAGCAACACAAACAATTCCCCTTGCCTAAATTACAAGAAGAGCTATTTAATTGTAGACAGGCCTTACGCCTTATCTCACTTCACAAATCAGCCCTGCACCGTTTTAAGGCCACATACTATGCTCATGGCAATAAAGCAGGGAAACTCCTGGCTAATTACATACGCAAAAGGCAGCTACACTCTAAACTGACATCCATCAAAGACCCTCATAGCAACCACCTGGCTGAGATTGCGAATGCTTTCAAAAATTTGAATTCGGATGTAAACACGCCACAACCCACTACACCAAAAATAGATCAATTCCTGCAATCCCTTAACCTCCCACAAGTAGGACTCAAAGACGTGTCCTCCCTTAATGCCCCTATTACTGAAAAGGAAATTACAGCCACCATCAAGTCCTTACCAATGAACAAATCCCCTGGTGCTGATGGCTTTACATCAGAATATTATCATATATTCTCTCAGATTCTAGCTCCACATCTTAAATCTCTATTTAACCAAGCTGCTGAAACTGCCTCTTTCCCTTCAGAAATGCTGCAAGCAACCATAATAGCTCTGCCTAAACCTGGGAAGAAGCCAGACAGTCCCCAGAATTTTAGACCAATCTCGTTACTAAATACTGATCTTAAACTGTATGCTAGAATCCTAGCTAATAGACTGGCAAAAATCATGCAGATCAGGTAGGTTTTGTTAAAGGACGACAGGCCCCTGATGGCACTCGCAGACTTTTTAACATCATTAAGGTGGCTGAATCTCACGGGACCCCTACAGCTATCCTCACTCTAGATGCGGAGAAAGCCTTCGGCTAAAGTATACACCTCGAATGTGCTATCATCTGGATTTAAAATATCAAATGGCACCCGTCAGGGGTGCCCCCTATCACCCCTTATTTTTTCTCTTCTGATGGAACCCCTGGAGGAGGTTATTAGATCCAACAACACCATCCAAGGAATAGAGATTGGAGGGTATAATCACAAAATATGGCTCTTTGCAGATGATGTGGTCTTGACCTTGACTAAACAGGCGTCTTCCCTGGTGAAGGTGTGGAAGCTCCTGGAAGAATTTGGAGCAATATCATATTATAAATTAAATGTGACTAAATCGAATATTATGCCTATTGCAGTGCCTAAAAAAATACTTAAAAAACTTAAAAAGGATTTCTCCTTCCAATGGTCCACTAATACATTGGAGTACCTTGGGGTAACCCTGTGTATTCCTACAATAGAGACTTATAGCTCTAACTTTTCTAAACTGACCGAGATAATTAAAAGGGAACTCCAACACATATCCAATTACGAACTTTCTTGGATGGGAAAAATGGTAATCTTACCTAAAATACTCTACTACTTTAGAACCATCCCCATACTCTTGCCAGAAACATTTTTTACTAAAATTGACAAACTGTTTAGAAGCTTTCTCTGGAGGAAGATGCTGAATAGAATCACACTCCTTTCCTTGCTGGAAAATAAATCAGGGCAAGCTTACCTAACCTCAAGGCTTATCATAATGCATCCCTATTGGACCAACTTAAAGCTTGGTTTCAATCATAGTCTGAAGAACTATGGGTACAAATTGAGAAGGCAACGGTGGAGAATAGGGACCTCCCATCTCTACTCTTAGCCAAAGCAATTCGGGCCCGAACTTACTACAAAACACTTCCTTCAATAGACGCCACACTAGTAGCATGGGATAGACTACAAGCAGGAGCGCCGCCTGAAGACAAATCTTAACATACAGATCTCCCTCTGAGACTTAATGAATACTTTATCCCCAATATCAGAGTTGCACCCTGGCTGCAAAAGAATATCCTAACATACAAAGAACTTCTTTCACAACAACCTGACCAATATACATTTTCTAAATCCCAATTATCTCACTTTCACCACACAGAGCCACTTCTACATTATACTCTGCATGACCAAGCCTGGACATATCTTAAGGATGACTTTGACAAACCAAAGGGATTGTCCTGGTTTTATAATATCCTCCAGAATAAAAAAGACTTTTGTAAGACATCAGTTATGCTCAGCTGGGAAAAGGAATTGGGTACTCATTTTTCAAGTGCAGAATGGCAGCACGCTATTAAGTCACACTATCAGTACTCCCATTGCGTCAATCATTGGGAAGTAATGACGAAAATTATAGAACATAATTAACTCCAGTAAAATTAGCTAGATTCTTTCCGGTCCGCTCCCCAGGTTGCTGTAGGGATTGTGGAGAATCTGGGAGTTTATTACACATATTACGGAGTTGCAAAGGACTTAGAAGCTTCTGGAACTCAGTGTTCTCCCTGATCGCTAGAGTGACTGGTAACATTATAAAGCCAAACCCTCACTTAGCGTTAATGAACCCAGGCATCCACACTAAACCTATCCAACACAGAGCAATTATGACACATATTTTCATGGCAGCAAAATTAACTATCACTTCTAAATGGAAGAACCCCTCTGCTCCTAACCTCTCTGAAGTTATCATAGAGTTCAGGAGCAGCACGAAAAATATTTTGCAGTACGCCTTAATAATTTGAAAAAATATAACTTATACTGGAACTTGTGGAATCTGTCCTTTCCACTAGATGACCATTAATCCTTTGGTTATGCAGCTTCCCCCTAAAGAACAAGGTGCTTCTTGCTGGATTCTGGTACTTAATGTTATTCTTATTTTTATTTTTGTTTTTCCTTTACTGTTCTTCTAAATTTACAAGATGTTAACTGGTTAGAATTGTCTTTCTTTTTTCTTGGCTACGTAATTTTACATCCTACACCATGTGGCTTATGCAACACAATAATTGTTGAGCGGCCACAAGGTGCGGAAGAGTACACTCTACAGAGGATGCAGGGGTGCAGTACATGTGACACTGGGGTGGGGAAGAGGAGCCGGGCACAGTATGTTCCCATTAGGGGTGTCGGACTCTTCTGACCCACTGAATCGGGGCACCGGATCATGAGAGCTAAAATCTCCCTTGTTCCTTCTTATGTGTTTTCTGGTGTTAAATAATGGTATCAACCCTGCACCTGAAGTGATACAATAGCATGTAAAATGTTAGCCCTATACTGCTTGTATCCTATTGATCTGCTACTGTATAATTGAACTATTGCTTATGTTACAAATGACAACTTTCAATAAAAATTATTTGAAAGAAAGTGTGTCTCCTGTATGCGAAGGATATCACGATAAGTTTGAGCTGCTAGCTTCCATAGCAGAGCTCTTTTAGCTGGATGATTAAGCCCTTTGGCATTAAGGGATACGATTTTGATGGTCATAGGGGCTGGGTTGTAAGTGAAGAAGTTGTGTTCAACATAGCCTGAGGATGCAGATGTGAAAGGTTAAGCTATAAGAAATTATCACAAAGAAGTAAGAGCAAAGCACCAGTAGTTGTAGGTTGATGTTGTTTCCAAAACAGCGCTTGTACTTTAGGCAATCAGTTCCTAAATAGAATGATACCAGTAGGCATAGTAGACCTTCCTCAAAAAAAAAAAAAGGTGGAAGGAAATAACCAGGTAACATAACAAACGAAAAACTGAAACTAAGGGGCACAGAGCCCAAACCACTTCCTAAACAGTGGCTTGAAAGTACCAAGGAAGAAGCAACAGGGGTAAAAAGTTCCAAAGGGCCGAGTGCAGGGTATACCCGGATGGGAGCTAGTTATGATTATTCCTGTCAGAATGTTGTGGGAGTGGATGCTACTGGTGTGGTCTCTCAGTGCCTTGAACCATTGGAGTGGATGAGGAGGTGATAGCAATAATGTCTGAGCTCTGAAGGAGACATAAGCCCTCCTGGAGAGATGGCACTATACGCGTCGTTCCATTGTGGGTAATTGCAATTTTGGCTGGAGCAGCCCATTTGTAAGAGATTTGATGATTGTGGAAAGCCATTGTTATGGTGTTGAGCTGTCTGCGGCGTTGTAAGGTGTGTTGAGATAAGACTGTGAATAGCTGAAGTTATGAGTAGGGGTCAGGTAGGGTACCCAGTGATCTCGCTTTTTACATTAGTTGTTCTTTGATATGGAAAAAGTGGATGCGGAGTATTACATCCCTCAGAACTGATTCATGTAGAAAGGGGAGTCTATGCATTCAATCGATTATTAATTCAATATTTTTTGTGTCTGGTAGTAGTGCTTTAATCAAACCTCTGGTATATGCAAATAGTTTGTTGTTCTGCGCTGACTCTGGGATCCTGCATATTTTTAAATTGTTGCAACGGGACCTGTCTTCAATATTTGCAAGTTTATCTTTGATTCATTGGTGTTCTTCAACATGATCGTCGTTTACATCAACGAGATTGTTGACAGTAGTGGCCATGTCTCCCATATTTGTTTCAATGTGAGCGACCCTGTATTCCAGAGTAGATATAGAGTAATCACATTTTTGTAGCAGAGAGAGCATGCCTGTTTCTAGGAAACTTCTTAGTGACATAAGCATTTCTTTTAGAATATCATCCCTAACAGGTTGCCCCATGGTAGGATAAGATGCTATGGGGTCTGGCTGAGGGCTTTGGGATCCTTGGGTAGCGAGCTGCTGGCTCATCTGATAGAGCTCAGCCAGATTAGAGTCAAGTCTGATTCTCGCCTTTGCTGGGCTTCCAGCTGCAGGAGTGCCTGGTTGAGATGGCTGCAGGCTGGAGTATGCCTGCATGTGTGGATCGGTAGGCAGAGAGGGTCTGTGCAGTACCTGTGGAGCTGGGTGTTGTGTAATATTTCATATACCTATACATATACATACACACCGTTTTTTTAATATGTGTATAGGTATTTACTGTAGGCCATGGTTTAGGTTCTAATGCAGATGGCAGGTGTAGCATGTGTGTGCATATATACATATATATATATATATATATATATATGTATATATATATGTATATATATTATATACCCATGGGGGGGAGAAAGGTGTATAAGAGGGAAGCCTGTTTTAGGTAAAGTATGACAGGAAAACTGGGTTCTCTGAAGTGGTCTTAATGTTGCACTATTCCTGTCATCAATATTCTCTATACCTATGTTGGATTGTATCATCTCTTGTTGGACTTTGTTCTGTCTGAAGTCAATAAATATTACTCTCTGGAAGAACCGACTGAGTGCTGTGGAAAATGAACCATTATAATAATAACTAAATAATAACATTCATTCATCCACTACTACATCACTACATTATCCAGGGTCATGGCACCAATGTAGTGATGTAGTAGTGGATGAATGAATGTTATTATTTAGTTATTATTATAATGGTTAATTTTCCGCAGCACTTGGTCGGTTCTTTATATTTTCTATATTTTATTATATCTTTTCACGTGACAATACTGAAGAAATGACACTTAGCTACAATGTAAAGTAGTGAGTGTACAGCTTGTATAACGGGTAAATTTGCTGTCCCCTTAAAATTACTCAACACAGGGCCATTAATGTCTATACTGCTGGCATCAAAAGTTAGTACACCCCTACGTGAAAATGTCCAAGCTGGGCCCAAAGTGTCAATATTTTGTGTGGCCACCATTATTTTCCAGCACTGCCTTAACCCTCTTAGAGTTCACCAGAGCTTCCCAGGTTGCCACTGGAGTCCTCTTCCACTCCTGCATGATGACATTACGGAGCAGATGGATGTTAGAGACCTTGCGCTTCTCTACCTTCTGTTTGAGGATGCCCCACAGATGCTCAATAGGGTTTAAATCTGGAGACATGCTTGGCCAGTCCATCACCTTTACCCTCAGCTTCTTTAGCAAGGCAGTGATCATCTTGGAGGTGTGTTTGTAGTCGTTATCATGTTGGAATACTACCCTGCGGCCCAGTCTTCAAAGAGAGGGGATTGTGCTCTGTTTCAGTATGTCACAGTGCATGTTGGCATTCATGGTTCCCTCAATGAACTGTAGCTCCCCAGTGCTGGCAGGACTTATGCAGCCCCAGACCATGACACTCCCACCACCAGATATATAAACCTTTTCCTACAGCCTTTGTTACGGAATATGCCGTCTTTCCTCAAATACACAAGACACGTTGTTAATATACTCTCAAATTCTGACCAGGGTCATGTGGCTGTTAACTGCGGACGTCACTTTACTCTACACTATCATACCACATGCCCTGGGTCTGAATGCAGTTAAATATTACTTAGAACGGGACTCTGAGTTACCTCATGAACAGGTACTTTTTATTTTGGAGTTCTTAGAATTTGCGGCTTCTCACAACTATTTTTGGTTTGACCATAAATTTTACAATCAGATCAAAGGTGTGGCCATGGGGGCTAAATATGCCCCCAGTTTGGCCAACCTTTTTATGGCCCTCCTGTGGAATGGGGACTATTCTAGTTTGGTCAATTTTTTTTTGTTTTTTTCCCAAATCAATTTTATTAAGATATAGTCAAAAGTGTACAGAAACCGAGGTAAAAGTCAATGTTGATGTACATTATTACATAGAAGATTGACATAGCAGGTGTACATCTTCAATCTTAGATACAGAACCGACATTTGTGTATGAAAAAAATATAAGGTCCAAAAGGGACTCTAGAATCTACTTGGGTATCAGCGAGTCTCGGAGAGACGGCTGCTGGTGGCAATACAGAATCGTCTTGTCCAAAATCGCATGATTATGTTGCCCCGGAGGGTCCCCCCCCACCGCTCCAGACCACCTGACCACCCTACATGGGAATTTGTGGCCGGATAGGGGCGCTGGGAAAGGGCCCTCCGGGGCAACCCCGATGCTCCTCTCGAAAAACTGTCAACTATAGCAAGTGATATGTGAAAATATAACAAGTGACAATAAAACAAAGCCAGAGGAGTCAATATTGTAACCAGGCACCTTGTTCTCACTCATCCAGTGAATTCTCGGCGGTGTGTGTTCTGAGTGTTAGGCGAGACCACCTTCTGGCACCATCCGAGAAAGCCCTGGGTATAAACCTCCTGTGTTCTCTATATAAGGAGGGGCGGGTCAGGCATTTCCCTAGTCCTATGCCCACATGGGGGAGCTATGTTCTGACATCAGAAAGTGTAATAGACAATCCAGGAGAAATTACTAGGAATGTTTAGAGTGCCTGAATGTCAAAGTGTATCTGGTATCTCATGGTACGCAGGGTTGGGTGCTAGTTTGGTTGGGAGTTTTCAGGGAAGTGTATTCCTCTGAAGTTTTAAACAGCTGCCAGCAGGCCCAAATGGTTCGGAATTTATGGGGGGGTGTCGTTGGCTTGATGTATTAGGTCTTCCATTTCTTCAATTCTGCTAATTTTTTTAAACCAGTCCCGAATGGAAGGTGGATTGGGAGATAGCCAAAGGGTGGGAATAGTCAATTTAGCTGCATTGAGCAAGTGGAGCATGAGGGATTTGTTATAGTGTTTTTGTGGGGTTGAGGTATGGTGGAGAAGCATTTGTGCGGGCGAGAAGTCTATCGCATAAGAGGTGATGGATGTTGTCAGGCGGTGTACATCGGACCAGAAGGGAATGATTTTGGGGCAGGACCACCATATGTGTAGGAAGGAACCCGTGTCTTTAGCGCAACGCCAGCATATCGGGATTGATTTTATGTAGTCGTTGGGGTGTTTTATACCATTTGGAAAGGATTTTAAACCCATTTTCTTGGGCAGATACATTGACTGAGCCCTTGTGAATGTGTTTACAGATGGATTCCCAGTCGCTGGCAGTTAGGTCAATGTGAAGATCTCTCTCCCAAGATTTGATGTGGGCATTATTTTTAATGTCTATGTTAGTAAACAAGATTGAGTATAGATCGGAGATTAAATGCCTCTGAGGCGAAGACCGCGAGCAGAGCTCTTCGAATAACGTGCGTGGCCTGGTGGAGTCCGCTTTGTGTCTAGGGTCATTCAGGAAATGTTGTAACTGTCGATATGTCCAGAAGTAAGAAGTGTTGTTAACCGTCACCTCAAGGAACTTATTATAGGGTAAAAACGTATTGCTGGAGAAGAAGAACTCTGCTCGTAAGTCGTGGGCTGAATTTATTTCTGGTAGTAGGTGGGTGTTTAGGCCCAGGGGGAAGGCAAGATTGAAAGATATGGGGGTGAGAGGGCCGGTGGAGGAGGAGATGTTATGCAGTTTCCGACAACGTTTTAGCGTTGCGAGTGTGGAGTGGATCAGGGGGTGGTGCGGGCAACCACTAGAGGAGGGAGGATCAGGTAACCATGGGAGAAGGTGCAGGGGGGAGGGAGAGAATGCTTGCTTGATTGAAACCCATGCTTTTGAACGTGTGTGTAAGTGCCAGTCCACTATTCTGGTGAGTTGCCAGGCTATATGGTACTTTGAGAAGTCGGGAAGGCCGATGCCACCTTTCGCCTTTGGAAGCGCTAGTTTATCTAAGCTGATCCGGGGGGCCTTATTGGCCCATATGAAGTCAGAGCATGCCTTTCTTAAGGACACAAAGAAAGCCTTAGGTGGGGTGATCGGGATCCTTTGCATTATGTATAATATCCTAGGAAGGATGTTCATTTTAATAGTGGCTGCTCTGCCAAACCATGAGAGTAAATGTGTGGACCATTTAGCGAGGTCTTGCTGGATGGACCTCAATATTGGTATGTAGTTTTTAGTATAGAGCTCAGAAAGATTGTGTGGGAGCTGGATTCCCAAGTACGTGATGGCATCAAAGTTCCACTTAAAAGGATAGTTAAGTTTACATTGATGAAAGGTCGAAGGGGGCAAGGAAATATTCAAGGCCCTTGACTTATTGAGATTAACCTTTAGTCCTGCTACTGATTCAAAGCTGGTCAATGTTTCGAGGAGGTTAGGTATGGCGATGTGTGGGTCGGTCAGGAAAAGTAGAATATCGTCGGTGTCTGTGGCCACTTTAACTTCCTTATCTCCGATTGGAATGTCTTTAATGTTGGAATTATGTCTAATGTTACGGAGAAGGGGCTCGAGTGTCAAAATAAAAATGATTGGTGAAAGGGGGCAACCCTGTCTGGTCCCGTTTGTGATGGAGAAGGCGTCCGACAGATGGCCGTTAACCCGGACCCTGGCAGAGGGGTTCGAGTAGAGCGCTAGGATGAGCCGCATCATGTGCGACTTGATGCCCCAAGCTTGTAAGGTCTCTGCCATGTAGTTCCAGGCCACTCTGTTGAACGCCTTCTCCGCGTCTAATGAAAGAAAGCAGCTACTTAATTTGTTAGTGGTGATCCAGTGATGAATGTTGATTGCTTTCAGGGTGTTATCCCTGGCCTCTCTGCCTGGCACAAAGCCTATCTGTTCTAGTGCTATCGAACCCGGCAGGAGAGGGAGAAGTCTATTGGCTAGTATCTTGGCAAATCGTTTCAGGTCCACATTTAAGAACGAAATCGGGCGATAGTTGGGGACGATTGAGGGGTCTTTTCCTGGTTTGGGGATCTGATATGTGGGCCGAAAGGAGGTCGCAAGGGGGTGGGGTTCCTTGGACCAAGGAATTGAAGGCCGCTAGAAAGTGGGAGTTCAGCACGTCTATAAGGACCTTGTAGTAGCTCCCTGTCAGGCCATCTGGGCCTGGAGATTTGCCAGGTTTAGTTTGTTTAAGCGCAAGTAGTAATTCCTCCTCCGTAAGCGGTTTGTCAAGATCTCTAGCCTCCTCTGTAGAAAGAGGGGGGAGCCCGAATTTGTGTAGGAAAGATCTAATTAGGTCTATTCTCTGTGTTGAGTTCGGTTGGGAGGAGTCCGTTTGTAGATTATACAATTGTTTGTAGTAATTGACAAACTGTAGTGCTATGTCTGGGGTGGAAACTAGCTGTTCTGCCTTTGGGTTGGTAATGCAGTGTATGGTATTGTCAGCTTTTTTCGCTGCGATTGTTCTGGCCAAGATTTTCCCTGCCTTGTTACCGAATTCGTAAAATGTTTTTTGGGACAGAATGAAGTTTCTTTTAATTCGTTTGTTTAGTTCAGTAGTTAGTTCAAACCTAGCCTCGGTTAGCTCTTGTAACGTGTTATCTGATAGAGATTTTTTGTGAGAGTGCTCGAGGGAAGAAATTCTCTCTATGAGAGTGTTTAAATGGGCTTGTCGAGCCCTTTTGTGCTCAGCTGCGATTGCCATAAGTTCACCCCTTATCACACACTTGTGAGCCATCCATATGGACATGGGGGAGATGTCTTGGGAGGTATTTTCCTTAAAGAATAGGCACAGGCGATTTTGAAGTCATGGGATTGTCTTTGGGTTCGTCAAAATGGAGGGGTTCAGTCTCCATATTAAAGGTCGCGTCGGCGCTTTGGGAATGTCCAGTGTCATGGTGACCGGGTGATGGTCAGACAAAAGCATGGGTTCAATCGATGCCTGTCTCAAAGTGGGTAGATCTCTCTGAGAGATATAGATGGCGTCAATCCTGGAATATTTGTTGTGAGGTGCTGAGAAGAAGGTATAGTCCCTCGTGTGGGGGTAAAGAGTGCGCCAGGAGTCATGTAGTGTAAGTTAAAGAAGGCATCTCTTTATGGCACGCAAGGTACTATATCGGATTGAGGCCGAACTGTTTGAGGTGTCTAATGAGGGGTAGAGGGGGAGATTAAAGTCGCCTCCCAGGATCAACATACCATTTATAAAGTCTAGAAGTTGGTCCTTAATATTCCTGAAGAAAGGAACCTGCGAGGCATTAGGGGCGTAGATATTGGCCACGGTGACTGGTTTATTGGCCATTGTTCCCTTAATGAAGATATATCTCCCATCTGGGTCAATTTTAGTGTGATGGACTCGGAGGGGACAGTGTTTGGAAAGGAGTATGGATACTCCTTTGTATTTGCTGAGGGGATTGGGCGCATGGTAGATCGTTGGGTACCTGTGATTATATAATTTCGGGATTGAATCCGATTTAAAGTGGGTTTCATGAAGGAGGACGATGTCGGCCTCCTGTTTGTGGAGGTACGTCAGAACTTGTGATCTTTTCTCAGGGATATTGAATCCTTTTGTGTTTAGTGAGAAGACTTTGATAGTGTACATAGTGCGAGGACTATAGCGGGTTTCGAATGAATCGTGTTGAAATGGTGCAATGGAATTACAAATAGAGAGCTCGCTAGAGGGAAATATTTACGTCTGCCTGTCTTTTCAATTGCTTAGTCAAGAGGAACCCTGAATGGTCTCTCAGGACCTATCTGTAAAGAGGGTGTATGTGTCGTGTCTGTGTAGGAGAATGAAGGAGCGTCCCCCTCCGTATGAGGGGTTCGATGTGATAAGCCAAGGATCCGGGGTAGGGTATACCCCCGATCTGATATCAGGACTGTAGAGGGAAGAGGGAGTGTCCGGCTGCGGTCAGTGGTGTGCTGGATCTATATGACGTCAAGATAGAATGCTAACCAAGTAAGGCCCACTGCGGGAGGTTGGCGATGATGTGAGCAAGGAGGTCAATGGGTTGGAATGGTACAGAGAACAGATAATGCTATATTTAGTCAAACCAGTGGTGTAGAGAGGGGTAACGAAAAAGAAGTAACTCTGTCACAATATCTGCAGGTACGGAACTGAATCAGAAGCGAATTGGAAAAGATGAAACCAAAACAAAAGAGGTTCCCCTCCTTTTCCAATCCAACGATGTTTACTTTCTTTGTCTATCAGGGTGAGCATGGATACCTTGGAGGGTCTTGAGAAGAAGGGGATTAGAGGATTGGGCAAGACAATTAAAATGGGGTGAGAAGGCAGAGTAGACTGCCCGTTGGGTAGGTGATAGGGGGGTTGGTATTCGTTCTATAAAAGGGGGGTGGGCGAAGGGCTTCAAGCCTATATATGGCACCCTTTGGTGGTAGCCATGCCCTTCCATCAGACAAATATAACACAAAACAAAAGAGGCAGCCAAAGGGCAGTGCCACAACTTATATTGAACCATGTCAGGGCGATCTTATCTTAAGTAGGTAAATGGAGCGTCTGCCCCCGAGATCCCCCCACACTCCCTCCCAGAGGCACGCCCCATTCTGCGTGTGGGGGAGCTGTCAGCCGCCCCCGTGGCATACAGTATGACCTGGAAATGTCAGTGGCGCTTTGGCTCCTGTGGAGAGAGCCCAGGTGGGCCCTAGGACAAGACCCCCTCAGAACCATGCAAACAGAGGCCAACAAGGGGGCTGTCGGTCTTCCTTCACTATGATCAACGAATAGACTATCACAGCAAAGCAAGGTAAATGGGCCCGGGAATTAGGGAGTTCAGAGAACGAGACAAATATAACCATATAATTAAAAGAAAAACAACAACAACCAGGAGGGAAAGGGAAAATCAAGAGTAAGGCATTTGTGAAGTATAATTAGGTATATAGAGGTCAGGTGTGATGAGGACAGCTGTAATATAGAAACAACTTATCTGTCCACACGAAGAGAGTTCATAGTGGTATCAGTCTCTTCGGGCTCTTCTGTTGTGCGGAGCCTTAGTGGGGCTTGGGGCATAGTGTGGACCCATTCCTCTAAGGGTGTTCCTCTGTGGGGATGGCAATCGTTGTCTCCGTGAGCCTCGGTCTTGTGCTTCCATCGGGGATGGCCTGTGGAGCTTGTTGTGGGGTCTGAAGTCAGCAAACCACTCTGGCACTTCGATGGGTGCGATAGCTAATGTTTCAAAGAATGTGGGAAGGTCTTCTGGGACTCGTAGAAGGGCATGACGGCCCTGGTTGGAGGCTGACAAATGTGAACAAACAAGAGGAGTGCACCGCTCAAGCTGGTGGAGAGAAAATCTGTTGTGGGTCCGGGTGCCGTTCTTGGCTCGCCGCCATGTCCATGGGAAAAGAAAAAGGTGAAACGGCACTCCACGAACAATGATAAGCTTGCTGTTTATTGGTCAGGCAAATACAGGTAAGACGTAGACGCGTTTCACTCGTACAATACAAGCTTAATCATTACAAAGACATAGTGCTGATGCCCCTCTTATTATAGGGCAATTCATTAGACAAAACACACCCACCCAGGTGAAAGACATCCCACACTCAGTGTATTGATTGCATTTTAAAAAACACCTGGTATAGGGAGGGAGAAGAAAAAAAAAAAAAACGAGGGATATGGTCCACAAAAAATTTTACGTTAGTTATGTGACTCACACCCTACAGAAAGTGGACCCACCCACACAAAACAGATTACTTAACGGGATATTATTCTCCCCGTAGTCGTGATACAGAAACATTACTAATTCGAACATAACATGCTCACTTTGCGCAGATGCAGAATGGACATAAACGGACTGGTTATTTGTCGTTCGAATAGTAACAAGCACCTCACGGCAAAGTGGAAAAAGAAAAGGGTACCTGTACCGCCGCTCGGTTCTTGCCGTGGGCCTGGGTGTTGTCTAAAAGAGAGGTGGTCGAACTCGCCACGTGAGGAGAACAAAC
>BLSH010054921.1:86580-102578 GCA_018402905.1 Glandirana rugosa | reverse complement strand
TTAAAGTGATACACACATTTTGCAGAACAGTGATATGGGTACTCCCGGCTTATTTATACTTTTTTGACACAGTTTGAAGATGATTTTAGAACAGTTCTATGGCCTCTAATGTTAATTAATACTTTTCAGACCCATTTTGAAGATGATCTCCATTTTTGCATTTTTTATATTTTTATTTTTTTAAAAATATTTAAAGTTATTTCCCTGTCCCCATTTCTTTGTAGGGCACTTGTCCCACCCTTACCCACATTTTCCTTCCTTTTGCAGACCTCTAGGACGTTCCTGGGCTTTTTTACAGCATTTTTAAGATTTTGCATTAAAATTACCAGAACCCCGGACCCGAACCCGGACTTTTTTTGAAAAGTCCGGGTCCGGGTCCCGGACACCCCAAAGTTCGGTACGGACCCGAACTTTACAGTCCGGGTTCGCTCAACTCTACTTATGTAGTATAATGTTTTTGAGATTATTAGATATTTGTATGTCTTGACATTTGGATGGGGTGTTTTTTTTTTTTTTTTCTTCTCCCTCCCTATACCAGGTGTTTTTTAAAATGCAATCAATACACTGAATGTGGGATGTCTTTCACCTGGGTGGGTGTGTTTTGTCTAATGAATTCCCCTATAATAAGAGGGGCATCAGCACTATGTCTTTGTAATGATTAAGCTCATATTGTACGAGTGAAACGCGTCTACGTCTTACCTGTATTTGCCTGACCAATAAACAGCAAGCTTATCATTGTTCGTGGAGTGCCGTTTCACCTTTTTCTTTTCCCATGGAGGCTGACAAAGCAAATGGAAACTTCCACCTGTAAGAGATTTGTCTTTCTTGAAGAACCATAAGGATGGGTCACAGGGCCCTGTGGTGTTGTAGAGTAATCTTGGACAGGTCTTGAAAAAGATGAATCTCCTTTCCTTGAAAGCAGAGTTGCGTTTTATTTCGGGCCTTGCGAAGAATATCTTCCTTTAATCTAAAGTCAATTATGTGGCAAATGATATCTCTGGGCGGGTCAGTGTCACTGCCCCTTGGACGAAGTGCCCTATGGATGTGTTCCATAGGTATGGGAGAGGAGGAAGGTCTATCGAGCAAGCTGTTGAAGAGTTCTGAAACTGTCAAGTGCAGTTGATCAGGTTCCACTGATTCCGGCACCCCCCTTAGTCTCAGATTGTGTCGTCTGCCCCAATTATCGAGATCCTCCAGGTGGCGGTGGAGATCCCTAATTTGCAAAGTGTGGGCATCTACTTTCTGTGAGGTATGACGGATAGCAGAAGAGTGTTGCGCTGTTGTTTTTTCTACTTCAACCAGCCTGCTGGCTATCGCTTGAATATCACCTCTTGATTCCGATATGGCAGCAGTTAGGGTGTTTTTGATGTCTGTAGCAACTGAGTGGAGATCAGTCAAGCTTGGTTGCTGTTGGGGGGATAGGATGATCTGGTCTATATTCGACGGTAGTGAGGGGGGGATAGCTCCCTGGCTGGGTTGGTACATGTCTGATGAGCCTTGATGCGAGGGGGGGTTAGATCTCTGCGTCTGGAACATAGCGGGTATGCTCTGGCTTAGGCCCCTGCTTGGGTCAGGGGGGGAGCAAGATCTGGTTGCTGATGAGGAGCAGGAGGACGTGCCCATAATGTTTGTGAAGGGCTCAGAATTAGTCTCTGTCCTGCTCAGCTGATGGACCCTCAAGGTACTGGCTTTGTATTTTAGCCTGCTAGCATGCTTATGGAAGCCGTGGATAAATAAAGTCTAAGGCCGCAGGGGGGTTAATGATAATGTGAACTGGTTCTCCTGTGCAATTCTATGTGGTAGGCAGCGGTATAGGGTAGGCAGGCAGTATCATCTGTGTATCCTATGCGTGTCTGAGGGCTTAGGCCTCCGGAACCGGCTATGTGGCTGTAGGCCAGCTGCCGGGCGTGCTATGCCTGCCGGGGCAACTATAGCCCGATTAAAAAAGTTTGGTCCCCTTACCCTGCCTGCCGGTGTCCTGGTCTCCTTCCGTCTGTGCCGTTGACCGAGAGTGATCATCGTCCGCGAGGTAGGGAAGGCCGCAAAGATGGCGACGGTCTGCCCTCGGCGAAAAGCCTTGAGGTGTACCCGAGTCCTCTGTGGGGATCCGGCAGCCGCGATGGAAGTTGAAGGGGCCCCACTCGCTGAGAGGTCTGCACGGGGTAGACTGCTGGGTGTCCGGTGCTATGAAGGGATGATGGCGGTGGGATGTTCGCCTCAGTCTCCTGGAGCACCCCTGAGCCGCGTCCTTCCTCGCCGCCGTCAAGCCACACCTCTGGTCAATTTTTTTGATCTCCTCAATTTTCATAAGAGGGGTATTGAGTTAAAGTATGAAGCAATTCAATCTGAGATTAATTTCCTCGACCTTAAAATAAAAATTGCCATCGCTCACCGGCGCTTCACTTGATCAATGCAGCAAAAATGTGCATTCCTGCAAAATGGAAAACAGACACCCCCCGACCCTGAAAGAGTGGATAAGACGCATAAACAAAATGGCAGAATTAGGGGAAATAATCCACCAATCAAAAGATACCCAGCATAAATATAAGAACACCTGGGCATGCTGGCATCATTTTCAAACCACGACAGAATACTCAAACATAATCAATCACTAAAAAAAAAAAAACACATTCAACAGCAACTGTTCGGAGGAGGATAATACACCTCCTTCCCTCCCTTCAGCAACATATCCCTACACACCCAATCTCTCCCCCCACCACAAAACCAACCCCACAAACAGCAAGGAACCCCCAAGGAGTACTCTCCCCCCGTTTCCCTAGGGCCCTTGGATGACTGGTGAACAATCTGTCTAGGAATACAATCGGTTTGATTGATCGATGAAGTATTAATGCAAGAAGAGTGTAACCTTCTTGCATTAACCTTCCTTATAGTTAGATTGAGCAAAAGTAACAGTTACATTTCTTGTTTAATGACTGGACTTGATATGACAAAGATGCTCTCCCTGCAGACAGGAACAAGTTGAGACATGCGGTAGTACAGGTCGTCGCCCCCTCAGCCCTTGACACAGTCGGATCCCGATAGGGGAGTTTTGGTTGGGGATGCAGCGCGCATGACCCCACGCCCTATACAGACTAAAATTTACTATACTTACTTATACCTGCTGTTATAGTAGAGCATTGACTTGTGTTGGAACTTCCTTATCAATCACAAGTTTTTGTAAGAAATGTCATATGTGGATATACCTGTTTGTATCTTTGGAAAAACTTAATAAAACTCTTATGGACAAAAATAAAATAAAAATTGTGGATGGCCAGTTTGTTACATCCACTTACTTTAAATCTACGGACAGGAACTCCTTCATTACCATGGGGAGTTGTCATCATGACCCTTGGTTGAAGGGAGTTCCAAAGAGTCAGTATATGCGACTCTGTCGCAACTGCTATGATCATGGTGACTTCCCGTCACAGGCCCATATCCTTAGTCAGCGGTTTCTTAAGAAGGGGTATAACTCTGATGTATTAAAGAATATGGTAGATCAGGTATCTTCAATGAAAAGGGAAGATCTTTTGAAAGAAAGATCTAATACAGAGAAGAGATCAACAGCTCCTGCTATACCCTTCATTACCACCTACTCCTGTCAGCCAAAAGTGGTTAAGAGGCTAGTGTCTCGTCATTGGCATATATTAAGAAATGATAGGGTCCTTAAAGATGTTTTACCAGAGGGTCCTTCAATAATTTTCAAAGGAGCACCCTCTTTGAGAAACAAACAAGCCCCTAATATACCCATATATAACCATTGTGTTTTTAGTTTATAACCATTCTCTTGGGTGGTTATGTTTAGTGATTCCTTATGTATGTACAGATGGATGCGATCCTAGCTAGAATCGTCAATATCCGTATGTAGGGCCTGCTCCCAGAACTCACGTTCAGAGTGCAAGGAAGTGTGTGGGGTGTACAGAGCTGACACCACATGCTTCTGGGGGGGGGCGATCCAGAACATAGGGATTCGAAAACTGTGAGGGCTTCAACTAGTTTTTCACTTTTCGTTGGGTTATCCAGAAAATGTTTCAATTGTGCAAAGTTCCAGAAAGGGAATGTGTGTGTTTTAGATATTTCTGCTAGTTCTCTTTGACTCATGAACCTTCCTCTTAGAAAGAATTGTCTAGCTTGTATCTCCGCATAAGGCCACTCTGTAGCCAGAAATGTTTTGTTCATACCCGGGGGAAAGGCCGGGTTGCCTTTCACCGGTGTAATCGGGCACAACTTGCTAGAAGACGCGTACGTTCTGCAGGCCCTGTGAAAGGCCTGTAGAGTAGCACCTATTAGGGGTGTGAATCCAGGTCAGGTGGGATATTTTTGGAGGGGAACCAGGGTACGAGGCCTAAGTCCGTGCCAGCAATCAGGTGTTCCACAGCAATCCATCCCTTGTAACGAGCATGTTTATTCCAATCTACTACTCTAGATAAATGGACTGCCCAAAAGTAGCGTTGTAAGTCGGGGAGACCTATCCCACCTCCCGATTTTGGTAGCACCAGTCTTGCCAGCCCAATTCGCATTGGTCTATTTCCCCATAAAAAAAGTTCTACAGATCCTTTTACATGTCATAAAGAAAGAAGGTGGTAAGCGAATTGGCATCGTTAGCATTTTGTACAGTATGCATGGGAGGATGTTCATTTTTATAAGAGAGGCCCGCCCGAACCAGGAGATGGGAGGAGCATCCCACCATTTGAGGACCTGTTGTATGATGTTCAATTCCGATAGGAAATTTTTCTCATATAGATCCGCTAGATTACCCGGCAATTGAATACCTAAATAAGTGATAGCTTCTGGCTTCCACTTAAAAGGGAAATTGGTTTGGCTTTGCTTTACTAGCTTTGATGGCAAGGATACATTTAGGGTAAAGGATTTTGAATAATTGATCTGCAAATTGGAGATCCGTTTAAACTTTTCCAACACTGACATGATATTGGGCAGGAACATCAACGGCGAGGAAAGGAAGAGTAGAATATCATCCGCGAAAGCAGCAATCTTGATCTCCATACTTCCTATCTCAATACCCTTTATGTCTGAGTTGGCCCAAATGCAGCAGAGAAGTGGCTCTAGTGTAAGGATATAAAGGAGAGGGGACAGAGGACATCCCTGCCACGTCCCGTTATATATGGAGAAGGCGTCCGATAGGCAGCCATTGACTTTTAGTTTAGCTCTGGGGTTGGTATGAAGGGCACCAATGAAAGCCCTCATCCGTGCTCCCAATCCTAGTGCCTTCAGTACAGCTTCCATATAGTCCCATTCCACCCTATCGAATGCCTTCTCTGCATCCATGGCCACAAAGAAACCTTCTCATTGGTTGGTGGTGAGCCAATGATGTAAGTTCAGGGCTTTGGCTGTGTTGTCCCTGGCTGTTCTTACTGGGACAAACCCAACTTGATCTAATCCAATCCACGTGGTAGGAGAGTCTGTTTGCCAAAATTTTTGAGAATAGTTTAACTCCACATTTAAGAGGGATATTGGTCTATAGTTGGCAACGTTGTCAGGTTCTTTATCTCTTTTGGGAATCACAGAGATATATGCATCTAATAAAGTACTCGATGGGCAGGGGGTCATGGACAGCATATTAAAAGTCTTAAGGGATCCTGGGGCCAGGAGGTCAGAAAAGCATTTGTAATATTGTGCCGGGAAACCATCGGGTCCCAGGTTTTTACCTGGTTTCGTGACTTTCAATACCTCTTCCCACTCCTCTAAAGCTAGGGGTGTTTCTAGTGCCTCTAGTGGACAGAGCTTTAGGGCTATATTGACATAAAAATTCCTGAATCAGGTGTTTGCGTTTGCTATCTTCTGAAGGATCTGCACCTCCTGCCCTGGGGTTGTAGAGTCTACTAAAGAAGTTGTGGAATTGCTTTACTATACAGTCATTTTTAGAGTGTTTAGTTCCTGATGCATCTGTGATGTAATGCACTGTGTAGGCCAGGTTCTGCTGTTGTGTGAATCTGGCCAAAAGCCTGCCTGGTTTATTGGCCTGTTTGTAAAACAACTTTTGGGTCAAAGTCCTTTGCCACCGTGCCCTTGCTGACAATTCATTTAATAGCAACGCTCTAGTGTCCCCTAGGTCCTTCGCTACCTTTAGAAGCCAGAGAGCTTTTGTGTTTCGCTTCCAAAAGTGCTATCCTGGTGGAAAGGTTTTCCAATACTTTTTGTTGTTCCTTTTTTTTTCTGGTCGCTAGCGCCAACAGATGGCCTCTAACCACGCTCTTATGGGCTTCTCATTGTATCATGGGAGAAATGTCTAGGGTGTCGTTAAGGTGGAAATATTCTTCTATCTTTTTCCTAATGTCGGATAGGTCTCCTGGGTCAGTAAGGAGGGAAACATCCATTCTCCATGTTTTCATAGATAGTTCCAGTTCAGGAGAGTGTAGGGTCAATGTGACCAGGTGGTGGTCTGAGATGACCTGACTTTCTATGGTAGCATTGAATAGGTATCATAGATCTTTCTGGCCTATGAAAATGTAGTCTAGCCTGGAGTAGCGGTTATGCGATATCCTGTAAAAAAAATAATTTTTTTAGCTTCCGCTAAAACATTGCTCCGCTTTTCGGGAATGTTGAGGCCCTTTGCGTTAAGTGAATAAATTTTAAGTGACAAAGGGACTGATCGAGTTTTCACAGAGGCCATGTTTGCCTAGCACAATTGTGTAGGGTAAGTGTGACAAGAGTAAGGACGGAGTGGGCCGCTGTTGGGGGGAAGAGGGAGGGAGGGAGAGAGAGGAAAGAAAAAAAAACCCAAAAGGAAAAAGGGGGGAGGAGAGAAACTGGAATGCTTCGCCTAACTTTATAGGTTGTGAGCCCTAGCGATCTGGTGTGCTTCTACACCCAAACAACCACAAGCATGACTTCCAAGAACCAAGGTCCTGCTAAGATTACTGGAGGTGTCTTCAGGCCTGCTAAGGCACTTAGTAAGAACAGTTTGTAAGGAAACAAGAAAATAACAGTAAAGAGAGGAGTTGGGTTCAGAGGGGTACCTGCCTCTCTGGGTTGAGAGAGAGGCCTAACACCAAGAAACTGGAAGTTATGTACACCGTCTGCCATCCGGAGACCCCTCAATTTGTATTTGATTTTAACTGAAAAAAAGTCAACTTAACCACTTCAATACCAGGCACTTAGAACACTTCCCTCCCAGACCAATTTTCAGTGTTGTTGCGATTTGAATAAGAATTGCGTGGTCGTGCGACGCTGTACCCAAACAAACTTTTTATCATTTTGTTCCCACTTTTGGTGGTATTTGATCACCCCTGCAGTTTTTATTTTTTGTGCTATAAATAAAAAAGGCCGAAAATTTTGAAAAAAAAACATTTTTCTTTGTTTCTGTCACAAAACTTTGCATAAAGTACATTTTCTCCTTCACTGATGGGCACTGATGTGGCTACACTGATGGACACTGATGAGGCTAGACTGACAGGCACTGAGGAGGCAGTACAGATTGGCACTGATGAGGTGGCACTGATAAGGTTGCACTGATGATGGGGCACATATGCAGCACTGATGGGCGGCACTGATAAGCAACACTGATACATGGCACTGATATGCGGCACTGATGGACACTCATAGGAGGCACTGATAGGTGGCACTGGGCACTGATGGGCACTGATAGGTGGCACTGCTGGGTACTGATAGCTGGCACTTTTAGGTGGCACAGGTGGGCACTGATAGGTGGCACTGGCAGGCATCATATTTGGGCACAGTGCCATCCCTACAGTGCACTATATTGCTCTTACCTAGTGGTCTAGTGGGGGCTCCCTGGTGGTCCTAGGCGGCCTCCATGTTCCCTCCCTGGTGGTCCTGGATGGCCTCCTTGCAGTGTCCGGGG
This sequence comes from Glandirana rugosa, assembly GCA_018402905.1. NCBI lineage: Eukaryota > Metazoa > Chordata > Amphibia > Anura > Ranidae > Glandirana > Glandirana rugosa. The sequence continues at coordinate 94,759 of BLSH010054921.1, read as the reverse complement.
GGGTTCCCTGGTGGTCCTGGGCAGGCTCCCTGGTGGTCCAGTGGGGTGATCCTGAGGGAGGCTGTACTGATAAACATTCAGCGCAGCCCCCCGTCAGGCGAGCAGCCGATCGGCTCTCCACTGCTCAGGTCTGCAGACCTGAGAAGAGGAAAAGCCAATAAATGGCTTTCTATTTACACTGTGATCAGCCATGATTGGTCACATAGTAAAAGGCTTCCATGGAAGCCTTTTACCTCAGTCGGTAATGCGATGGGTCAGACTGACCCACGGCACCACTGATTGCCGCGATGCGCACCCCTGGGGGAACGCAATCGCGGATTATCCTGAGGACATCAATAGACATCCAGTCAGGATAATGAACCACCTGCCCTGACGTCATTTGTCAAAACGCCAGGCGGGAAGTGGTTAAAGTCATGGGTGGACGAGACCAGGCCAGGCCCAACCATCTATGACGAGTAGGCATCCGCCTAGTCCCCCCTGACAAAAGGCAACGTGACCATTGTTTATTAGTAATCAGTGGGCACATATATATCTGGGTCGGCCTAGGGGGCAAGCAGCTATCTATGCTTTTCATCCCTTCAGGTAGCTGTATGGGTAGGACCACTAAAACCAGGATAGCGTCTGAGAATCCAAGTCCTCTGTTGTTCCGCTCAAGAGACTCCACCACCCAGGTTGACCCAGCAGCCTCGTTGAATGCGAGATAAGAGATACCACATAACATTTAACATTTAGTGGTGTTCAGTTCAGGCATGCAATTTGAGCATATAACATTTTAACATATAACCAACCATGTCGTGTTTTTCTTTCAAATGGATGTCCTAGTATTCAGACAAGAAAAAGGTATAGCTTCTGCATAGCAGTGTAAGCAGTCACTGTCACCAGGCTCGTTGGGTGACCGCGGGGCTCCGCCTCAAAGACCTTCCACCCCCTAAGAGGACAGAGCACCTCGGGGACCACAATTAGCTAAACTATTGCATAGGAAATCTATATTTAGAACCCTGCATACCAATGACCCTTAAGTTCCTGGTGGAAGAGACCACCATTAGACCCTCTGTCAATTCCAAATTCTTCCAGTTCCCCCTGCAGGGAAGGAACGTTAGTATAGAGCAAGTCATCTAAAGGACTTTCGCCAAATCCAATACTTTTTGTCCCCTCACAATGTCAGTGAGAGTATGATGACTTAATTATGCAGCAGCAAAGCATCAACCTAAATAATAATAATAGATGGAGCTAGTGGAGCGCCCCATAGGATCTTGTCGTGTGACATTACCTCCTGTGTTTCATTTTAGACCCCCCTGCCACAAAGTGAGGTAAGCATATTGGGGGCACGTTTCCCCCAGATTAATCTGTGTCAACGGGGTGGGCGGTCAATTACCATCAGGAATCCTGTGGGAAGCTTATATTGAGGGATCTCAGCCACTAATTTGTATAGGGCACCGCATCGCATTTCAATGGGGGCATCTGGGGGCCTACCCAGAATAGTGTTAGAAATCGCCCAGACCACTGATTGTAATTGCGGTCCCTCCACAGTCTCTGGTATGCCCCTAATACGCAAATTATGTCTACGACCCCTGTTGTCCAAGTCCTCCATATGTCGGTGCATTGCAATAAGGTGTTGGGCATGGACGGCAGAGGCTCTCTGTATTTGTTGGGTGGTTGCGCCTTGTGTCATGGCTGATGACTTCACCACATCCAGGCGTGGTGCGACCGCTTTGATGTCAGTTTTTAAGTCAGAGATAGCCACAGACAGGATGTTTTCAGTGTCTGCGGCTAACTGTTGTAAGTCCGCTAAACAGAGTAAGGGAGAGGTATGTGAGGCTTACATACCTGTGTGTACCACGCCGGAGGGTTCCTCGCTGGTCGGGTGTCTGGCCGCACTATAGTCCGCGGCTTGTGATGAGGCCTGCATCTCCGTTTGCTGAGTGCGGAACATTGCCGGTATGGTCCGGCTTAGCTACGTGGAAGGCTTCATCCATGTGCTCGCTTGTACTATTCTTCGCCTGGTCAAATTTTCATGCAGGAGTAGAAGGATTTCAGCTTACAAAAAGCTTAAGATGATCTCCAGACTGCAGAGCGCTCAGATAAGCCACCATCTCGCTCCGGTCCCAGGCCATGCCCCGCAATAATTCTTTTTTTCAGATCCTCAGAGAGTTCTTTGGTATGAGGTGCCATGTTGAACTTTCAGAGACCAGTATGAGAGAGTGAGAGTGATAACACCATATTTAATACACCGGCTCCACATTCACACCTGAGACATTGTAACACTAATGAGTCACATGACACCGGGGAGGGAAAATGGCTATTGGGCCCAATTTGGACATTTTCACTTAGGGTGTACTCACTTTTGCTGCCAGCGGTTTTAGACATTAATGGTTGTGTGTTGAGTTATTTTTAGGGGACAGCACATTTACACTGTTATACAAGCTGTACACTCCCTACTTTACATTGTAGCAAAGTATCATTTCTTCAGTGTTGTCACATGAAAAGCTATAATAAAATATTTATAAAAATGTGAGGGGTGTACTCACTTTTGTGAGATACTGTATATATATATATACTATATATATATATATATTTATACAGTAGTATGGCAATTTTTAAATAGTTACATTGGTTGACTGTGGACCAATTAAGTATGTATGCACCATACCTATGGAATCCCCCTGGAAGCTGAAAATTATTTTAGTAGGCACTGCTACTGCTGTGAATGCCACTTGCTTCTGGGTCCTGTGCTGAGTGGCTGTTCCACGGGTGCTATTCAGAGAACACTTTGCATAAATGCAAAGTGTTCTCTGATTGGATGAAGTGAAGAATGTTTATTGAGAAAATACAAAGTGTTCTTTGAATGGTTCCCTTGCTTAGCAAGTGACCTCCTGTGTTCACAATACAGCAGGGCAGCTTAATAACACATGAACCGGAAGCTAGTGGAGATCACTGTAGTAGCATTAACTACTACAGTGCTTTTCAACTTCCACAGGGATCCCAAAGGTGTGGAACATACATACTTACACCTGTCCAAGCTTGACCAAATGCACAGTAACTAGGAAAAAGCTGCCATACCTCAAATTCATCTTTAACATAGGTGTCTGCAGCCTATTGTATTAGGGTGTGCATCCCAAAGCTCAAACACACTGAAGCATAGTAAACGGTGGCACTGTGTCATGAGCTGAAGCATAGTAAATCGTGTTTACTATGCTTCAGTTTGTGAATGAACACAGTGAGTGAGTGTGTTCACTGTGTTCATTTATAAAAGGAAGGGGCCTGGAAAATGACATATTGACTAGCCCTTTTCCCCACTCTCCATCCTGAAACACCCCCCCTGCAGCAGCTGAGGGGAGAGGACAGGAGAGGAGGGAAGCCAGCAGCACTGTGAGGGGGGGGGCAACATAGGGGAAAGCCCAGGCAGTAGAGGGAGTCAGCACCACACAGAGTGATTAGGGTGTGCCTAGGCACACCTGACACACCCCCTGCACACGCCTATGATCTTTAATGATTACTGAGCTGTATTATATTGTGTCTTTCATATCTGCCTGAAGCTTTATTAAGTCAAAGAGCAAATGTAGTAGCTTATAGCAAAGAAATAGTATTGATATATCAAATTCTGTGAACAGACATCTGATTGGTCGCTATTGCTTTGCTCTTTGCACTAACTGCCTTATTGAATGCACATGTAGTAAGGAAAAAAGAGATTTTGTATAGCTGGTTTGAAATAACTTGAATTTCCCAGTGAGAAATAGCTAGTCTGGGCACAACAAGTCACTGATTCATACTTTTTGAGTCATTAATTAGATAAACATGGATTACATTTGTTTACCTAATTAACTAATTATCTGTGGGGTAATAGTTAGTTTTCAAATGGGAATTCCTTCATTGCACCAAGTGTAACAGCGAGAAATGGGGCAGTTTTGTTTACTGTTTATTGGCACCAAGTACATACAATATGTGTATTTTTTTACATTGTCTGCTTTTAAAATTGAGGTCATTGTGGCATTTAATCAATCTTTCTAAGACCGTCATTGGAATAAATTAATGTATGTGAATCATTAAATGGGTTTATTTTTTTCCATAAGTTAATCAAGGTTTTTTTTTTTCAACTTTTCAATCATTTTGTTTAACATATATACTGTGCTTGTTATACAAGGACAAGGGGCACTTTTGTGATTTAAGAGAATTGAGCTTGGTATAATTTGTCTGATGAATAAATAATATTGCTAAATAGTTCATAATACCAACTTGTCTCATTTACACATCTTCTGGAATTGTTAATATGAGGTCCCACACAACACTCCCTACTGTCATAGTTACTTTCCACCATCAATATCAATACCCTTTGGCCAGGTGTCATATTTTGTCTTGTTTCTACCATCTTCTATGCTCTGTACTCTGACCCCCCAGTGTCCCCTCCCTTCCTATTTCTCTGTCTGATGCTCCTATAACTTTTCTTCTCAAATTATGTCCTTGATGTGACGTTAATTGGCATTTATGTTTCATAATTCAAAGTGAAGTTTTCATAAACAGGCATGAGGTTAAAATTCCTGGTACTGGTGCATTTATGTGCAGATTAGCCTGGGATTCTTTTTTGAAAATATAATTAAATGCATGGTTTTTGAGTTATGGTCAGCAGGTTTAGAAGTGCCAATAAGGGGACTTTTGGATAAGCCAGCCCCTTTACTATAAATTATGGTGTGTGTGTGTTCACAGTCATAATGCCAGTGTAATTGAAACTGCTGTAGGGAAAGGATAGGGAAAAGTGTACATTTTCATAGGTAGAGCTGAAAGTGATACTATGATTGGCAGCTCTTTGGGAAGTCAACCTTTGCTGCTTTATTATTATTGTTGGGAGATTTTTATCTATATTTTATTTTGAGGTCAATGGTCATTTATATTTGCTGTCCCATCCATAGGAAACATTTTAGTACTTCAAGGCTTCCTTTAATAAAATGGGCCATTGTTTCAGGAGGTATTTTTTTTTTTGGGTGGGGGGGGGGGGGTTGCAGGGGGTATATTGTTCATTCTTTTCTGTAGCTAGGCTGTTGGATAGAGGCATTTTGTGGATAAACATTTTGGGTTAAACTGCTTTTCTTTCTCATTCACCCTGTGACACAGGTTTCAGTTAATCTGAGACGTTTAGTTATAATGTTCTCTACAGGAAGGATTGCACACTACCTGTGATTCCATATACCAGCCAGGCATTACCCCTCTCACTCCCATCAAGTCAACAAGGTTGGGCATAGTTATTTATATTTCTTTTTTATTTCAATCAAGACTTTATATGCATACTGCTGAGTATAGCTATTTATGTAGCTATCCAGATCAGTGTTTCCTCAGTAATAGCTTTGGAAGCCATACCGGGACCCTGCTGGACTGAAGATTGCATAGCTAGTATGGAATGTGACCTTCAGGCACTTGGTTCTTCCTGTGGTACTTTCCAGACTAATGTGAATAGTTAGTTAGCTACCAAATGCTCACCAGGTCCAGAGCCATGGCACAGCCTCGGACGAGATCTTGTTTCTTCAAACTCATTTTGCAGGTATGCCACAGACAGGGCAAAGATAACATGAAATGTGATCTTCAATGACTGGGCTGTCCTTGTGGCACTTTCCAAACCCTTCTGTACTGTGCTACTTAGCGACAAAGTGCTCTCCAGGTCCAGAACCATGGTAACTATCATAGGTCCTTTTTTTTGGTACTTTTAAGCACCATCATTTACCCTCTTTTAAGTCAGCTCCAATAAAACTGTTAATGCACTAGGGAATTAGGTGTAGCATCAGTAGCTGTAGCATCATGCTCATGCACTCCAGACTCTGTTCCCACCTTTTCAGTGTGAGGTATTTATTACAGCAATTGCTTCTGTTTGCAAGTAGCATTAATTTTTTTTATTTTTGTTCAACTTAGTTGGTCCTTGCTGCTGTCATGACATAGTTACCATCCTGCCATCAAACCTCTCCTGCTCCCAGCAGCTGGTTTGTTCCCACCCAATGTTTTTTACTTGGCGTCTTAAACAAGTTGCCTCAGTCTATCACTGCTATCATATCCCAAGAGCAAGATGAGCAGTCCTGCTGTACTGAATGTGTATAACTGATGAGCCAAAAGCCAGATATATCATACTTTTAACTGTCATTTAAAATTGGATTGTATTATTTCAGAGGCAACAGACACAAATATTGAAGCTTTACCTGGCTGCAATTTGGGGGGGGGGGGGAGCAATGTAGGATTTATCATAAACTATAAAAATTAGAGTGTATTATTTCAGAGACTACAGTCATGAATATTGTATATTCGGTGGAGCTTATGTAAGTAGTTTGATTAGGCTGAAAAAAGGTGTGACAAGGCAGTTTTTTCATTAAATAAATATTAAATGGCATTATTTAAGAGTGGCTAAAACATCAAACATTCTTGAATGGGGGAGCACTGAAATAGGTCACCAACTTAAAGCCAACTTGGGAACTTTCCAAAATTGGTGAGCTTGATATTGGGGCAAAGTAAGAGAGGACTAATCTTGGAGTAAAGTGGTGCCACGCCAAAGTGGTTTTACATCAGTGGGTGATGGTCAGCTATTAGGCTGTAGAAGGTTAGGTTAGCAGATGATTTAATTATACTTATATGGTCCTCAAAACAAGTGCTCACTTGGTCTCACACATGGCCCCATAGCATTAAACTGAAAATAAAATCTCAGAGGTGTGCATTAGACCGCAGAAAGGCCCTTAATAAGCTAATCGTTTTTGCAATCTCAGGCTCAGAATTATACAGCATGGTCCCAGGACACTAGGTTACCAATCTTAGTTGTATACAGGTAATGAAATCTAATTTCCTGTGCAGGTAGGTTTTGACCCCTGTGTGTTTTGCATGGTGAATTTTATGCTTACAGACTTTCATTGAAAATGCTTGGTTGATGATACAAACAACAATTCCACGGTAAGTGTTAACAAACAGCATGTTACATAGATCATAAAATACAATCTTTCATACAATGATATAAAAACTGAGCCAAGCTTGACCAAGCAAAACAAAAAAAATATATATAAAAACAATGTACAAGCATAACAAGTATCAAATAAAACATATCCATGTAAGTGTAAGCCAATTGTATGTACATTGTGTACCAAATAGACAGCCAATAAAAGAAACAATGAAAATCATTAATCAGCTACTATATTCTATGAAAATGTGGATTACAAGAATTCCAACTGAATTCCAACTGTCTGTCTGACATGAATAATGATTGAAAATCTACAAAGATACATCTAATTATGCAGGAAGACAGTATAGGAACCATGGGTCTCATTTGGCATCAAAAAAGGGTCTTGGAATCATGAAGTGTGTAAAATATCTTTTCCATTAACATGATTTTGTCTACTCTTGAGTAGAGTTTATCGAACCTCTGGAAGTCCAGGTTCTGCAGGTTCGGCCGAACTTCCGGACAAAGTCTGGGTTCGGGTCTGGACTTTGACCTGGACCCCGAACCCCATTGAAATCAATGGGGGAACTAAACTTTTAGGCACAAAAATGGCTGTAACAAAGTCCTGGAAAGTCCTAGAGGTCTGCAAAAGGAAGGAAAATGAGGGTAAGGGTCGGACAAGTGCCCTACAAAGAAATGGGCATAGGGAAATAACTTAAAATAATTTTTAAGCTAAAATCACATAAAAAAATCAAAAATGGAGGTGGATGTGGAGTTGGAGGTTGAGGAGGCGGTGAAAGTGGCGGTGGAGGAGGAGGAGGTAGCCAACACTATTTTTTTTATTTTTGTGCAAGAAATGCACCTGCTGGCCGCAAATGTAGTTTTTGGAATTTTTTTGTTTTTTTTTAAACCAGCAATGTAGATGCACTTTTTAATTTTGTGCAAGAAACAATAATCTGTCCCTTTAAGCAACAGTAGGAACCTCTCCCTATAGAACGTGGAGATGATTTTAGATTCTAAAATCATCTCCAAGTTGTACAGGGAACGCCTCCAGCTGTTGCTTTAAGGGAAAGATTATTGTTCTAAAATCATCTCCAAAGTGTGTGGGAAAAGTCTATTGCAGGCGCATAGAGCCATATTACTGTTCTTCCAGCCGCATAGAGAGCCATATTACTGTTCTAAATTTTAGAACAATAATATGGCTCTATGTGCCTGCAATAGACTTTTCCCACACACGGAATTTCGTTGTCGACCTCCGCAAGGGACATGTTGAACCTCTAC
>BLSH010054921.1:72452-86541 GCA_018402905.1 Glandirana rugosa | reverse complement strand
GGTTTCACACACCCTTTTCAGATACTTTGGAGATGATTTTAGAACAGTAATATGGCTCTATGCGCCTGCAATAGACTTTTCCCACACACTTTGGAAATGATTTTAGAACAGTAATATGGCTCTATGCGCCTGCAATAGACTTTTCCCACACACTTTGGAGATGACTTTAGAACAGTAATATGGCTCTATGCGGCTGCAATAGAATTTTCCCATACACATTGGAGATGATTTTAGAACAGTAATCTTTCCCTTAAAGCAACAGCTGTAACCTTTCTCTGTACAACTTGATGATGATTTTAGAATAAGAATCTTTCCCTTAAAGCAACAGACTCTACCTAGTCCAGTCAGATCGTTCTGTGCAGCAAGATGAGGTGTGAAATCTGTCCCTCAAAGCAGCAGTACTAGTATCTCTCCCTAGTCCACAATCAGATCGTTCAGTAATGCAGGATTAGATGTTCTGCAATCTGTCCCTCACAGAACCAGCAGCATCCTCTCCCTAAACTATCCTAAGAGCATATGACATGCAGCACGATGACTCCAGCCCCATATAGAGGCTGGGTCACATGGTGCACTGGCCAATCACAGCCATGCAATTAGTAGGCATGGCTGTGATGGCTTCTAAGGGAAAACCAGTGAAACACTTGTTGATTGGCTGTCCTTGGCAGCTTTTCAACACGTGGAATAAAATACCCGGACCCTGGACCCGAACCCGGACTTTTTTTGAAAAGTCCAGGTTCGGGTTCAGGTCCTGGACACCCCAAAGTTCGGTACAGACCCAAACTTTACAGTCCTGGTTCACTCAACTCTACTCTTGAGATCTCCTGTGAAAAGGGTACCACTGCCGTCTTCCAATGTAAGGCAATTGCTCATTGCATAGCCACACAGACAGTATGAGCCAGTCTCTCAGAATAACTAAGAAGGTCAGGGATGTTAGGGAATAACGGACACTTCTTGTACCACAGAGTAACTTGTTTCCCACTTGTGTATTCATTAAGAAGAACACCTCTTGCCATGTGAAAGTTAATTCCTCACAATCCCAAAATACATGCAGAAAAGAGCTCAACAGGGGACAGCCATGGAAGCAAGAGTGGGAAACCTGCGGGTAGATACTGTACAAGCATAATAGTACCACCAAGTGAGTTTAGTGAGTGAGTCACAGTCTCATGAATGATTTTGAGATTTAGCGCATTTCTGCATGTTATTTCACATGGACTCCAACTCCTGCTCTGTGAACTGCACCCCCAGTTAGATTGAGATAAGTCCCTTCCCTCTAGGAATGTTATGACAAATATACTCAAAGGTTGTATTGAAAGCTGAAGGATGGAGGGCATAATGAGTGCTAAAAAAAAGCAAGACATTTGCTGTTCTGTTTCTCCTTCACTTTGCTCCTCTAAAATCGATGGAACTCAAATGAGACCTGCTGCCTTGTTGTTCCCACCCTCCTCATTGCTCAAGCCCACTTGACAGTAGTCAAATGTGACCTGCTACCTTGTTGTTCCCACCCTCCTCATTGCTCAAGTCCATTTGACAGTAAACTTCAAGAACATCACTGGCACTTGCTGTTCCCTGTCTTATTTTTGTTATGCTTTATGGCTCTATGCTCCTAAAGTTCTCTGCTTCAGTATCTGATAACATTAATTTTTGGGCATCCACATGTAGCAAGTTAGTAATTGTGTGCTGAAATCATTTAGTCAACTCCTCCATGCCAGTTTGTATGGCTACAGTGTTACAGTAGAAAAGGAGAAAAAGAAGGGCACCTTTGCAGCTGTTGTGGAAATTTGACTGCTCCTGGTAGGAGAAAGAAAATGAAGGCTTGGTGAGTCACTCAATTACTCACTTCACATACTCAGACTTTATAGCAAACCCACTGCCAGAAAGAAAAGGTTCAGCCCAACCATTGCTTTGTCCTGCAGATGCAGAACCTGTTCATCCCATGGTAGCTCTGGGTGCAGAAACTCTGCATCTCTCTTTAGGCCTGCCTGACATTTTAACTACAACAGATTTCCTTGATTTATTAGCAGCTATGATAATAAGTGGAACAGAGATGTAATTGTGTGATGCTCTTCAGAATGTGGTGCACAAAACTGTATAGCACACATATGTGAGACAGAAAGGGAAAGGGAAGCGATCTGCAGTATATCTTAAAAAACATTTTACTTTGTTGAAAAACAACTCACATACAGTATCTCACAAAAGTTAGCATACCCCTCACATTTTTGTAAATATTTTATTATATCTTTTCATGCGACAACACTGAAGAAATGACACTTTGCTACAGTGTAAAGTAGTGAGTGTACAGTTTGTATAACAGTGTAAATTTCCTGTCCCCTCAAAATAACTCAACACACAGCCATTAATGTCTAAACCACGGGCAACAAAAGTGACTACACCCCTTAGTGAAAATGTTCAAATTGGGCCCAAAGTGTCAATATTTTGTGTGGCCACCATTATTTTCCAGCACTGCCTTAACCCACTTGGGCATGGAATTCACCAGAGCTTCACAGGTTACCACTGGAGTCCTCTTCCACTTCTCCATGACAACATCATGGAGCTGGTGGATGTTAGAGACCTTGGGCTCCTCCACCTTCCGTTTGAGGATGCCCCACAGATGCTCAATAGGGTTTAAGTCTGGAGACATGCTTGGCCAGTCCATCACCTTTACCCTCAGCTTCTTTAGCAAGGCAGTGGTCATCTTGGAGGTGTGTTTGAGGTGGTTATCATGTTGGAATACTGCCCTGCAGCCCAGTCTCCGAAGTGAGGGGGATCATGCTCTGCTTAATTATGGCAAAGTACATGTCAGTATTCATGGTTCCCTCAATGAACTGTAGCTCCCCAGTGCCGGCAGCACTCATGCAGCCCCAGACCATGACACTCCCACCACCATGCTTGACTGTAGGCAACACACACTTGTCTTTGTAGTCCTCACCTGGTTACCGCCACGCATGCTTGACACCATCTGAACCAAATAAGTTTATCCTGGTCTCATCAGACCACAGGACATGGTTCCAGTAATCCAAGTCCTTAGTCTTCTTGTCTTCAGCAAACTGTTTGCAAGTGTACTTGTGCATCATCTTTAGGCTTCCTTCTGGCACAACAGCCATGCAGACCAATTTGATGCAGTGTGCGGCATAAGGTCTGATCACTAACAGGCTGACCCCCTCCCCTTCAACCTCTGCAGCAATGCTGGCAGCACTTACACGTCTATTTCCCAAAGACAACCTCTGAATATGACGCTGAGCACATGCACTTAATTCCTTTGGTCAACCATGGCGAGGCCTGTTCATAGTCAAACGTGTCCTGTTAAACTGCTGTATGGTCTTGACCACCATGCTGCAGCTTGGTTTCAGGGTCTTGGCAATTTTCTTATAGACTAGGCCATCTTTATGTAGAACAACAATTCTTTTTTTTTTTAGATCATCAGAGAGTTCTTTGCCATGAGGTGCCATGTTGAACATCCAGTGACCAGTATGAGAGAGTAAGAACGATAACACCAAATTTAACACACCTGCTCCACAGTCATACCTGAGACCTTTTTGGTCCTCTGTGCCCAATTTGGACATTTTCACATAGGGGTGTACTCACTTTTGTTTCCAGCAGTTTAGACATTAATGGCTGTATGTTGAGTTATTTTGATGGGACAGCAAATTTACACTGTTATATAAGCTGTACGCTCTCTACTTTACATTGTAGCAAAGCGTCATTTCTTCAATGTTGTCACATGAAAAGATAGAATAAAATATTTACAAAATATTTACAAAAATGTGAGGGGTGTACTCACTTTTGTGAGATACTGTATATGGGGAAGTAAAAGGCATTTAGTGTACCAAGTACACATGGGTCTCCTCTGTCCATGCAGGAAGGTGCTGACAATAGGAGACCCATGTGTACTTGGTACACTAAATGCCTTTTACTTCCCCATATATGTATGTGAGTTGTTTTTCAACAAAATAAATTGTTTTTAACTTACATAGTTACATATGGAACCTACCTATGGAACCAGTTTTTATTTTTTCTATATGAATTTTCATAACATGCCATATCATTGGTATCATTAATGATAGTGATTAGAGTGGCCCTAGGCCAATTGGGTACTATCCTGCAATACAGTTCTGTGTTTATTATATCAAATTATTGGACTATGTATCATTATCACGTATAATCTGTTTCACCAGATTAGAGAGGCCCCCAGGTCATATGGATATTATCTTGCAAATACAGTTGTGTATATATATATATATATGTGAAATGTATTGGTTCATATATCATTATCACTTATGAATTGATTTGGATTCTGATATACATTATTACCATAATATATCATGTTTATAAACAAATAACTATCAATTTTACTAATCGAACTATTTACTTATTTGCACCCGCATTCTTCATTCAAAGCCCCATTTTCCCCTTTCCACTCTTCTTCAAATTGATAGGGATGGAGGCATCTGACCTTACCAGGCCATGGTCTTATTTAAAGTCGCAAACCTTATCTCTCAGTTTTTTGTAGTACATAATTATATAGTTACATAGTTGGTGAGGTTGAAAAAAGACACAAGTCTATCTAGTCCAACCTGTGTGTGTGCTTTTATGTTAATATTGCATTGTATACCTTTGTATGTTGTGGTTGTCAAGGTGCCCAACCAATACTTTTTTTAAAATTATTAATGCTCCCCGCTGAAACCACTGTTTGTGGAAAAGAATTCCACATCCTTACTGCTCTTGTTGGTGCATTTACCATCTGACCCATGAAGTTGTCCTGCAAGACATTTAGGAAATGGTGAGCCTTAAAATAATGTGCTGTTCCTTCCACCCAGTCAATATCTGGATATTAAAATCCCTCATTATAATGACACTTCCCATCCTTGCCGCCATTCCAAACTGTGATAGGAGGTCCGCCTCCCCCTCCTCTCTTAGGTTTGGGGGCATATAGCATACTCCAGTATTACTTTCTCCTTGGTTTCCTCCCTTTGAAGCTCTACCCCTAAAGATTCCACCTCCTCCCTTGCTACATTAGTGATGTCATCCCTCACATTTACTTGCACATCATTCTTGATATACAGGCATACCCCTCCCCCTTTTTTACCCTCCCTATATCTGCAATATAGGGAATATCCTTGAATGGTTGCCAGACAATCATGAGAGCTGTTAAACCAAGTCTCTGTAATTCCCACAAAATCCTCCTCATACATCAGCAGCTCCCGTTCTCCCATTTTGTCAGCCAGGGTTCTGGCATTAGTGAATAAGCCTCATAGTTTTGCCCGGTCGCATACTATCTCCTTGTTGGTAGTTTTGAGGCTGCAATTTGGATTTGTCAAGTTATATACCTTGGGTTTAGTTACTCTAGTCACCCTACTACTAATGCCCCCAATACTACCCTCTGAAACTTGTTCCACGCTGGCTATCTCTATATTTGCAAAATAGATGAATTGCCTTGTAAGCTGCTATGATGCTACAAAAAAGCAGCCAACACCAATCACACTACCTACATATGTGAATATATTAAATCAAATCACCTTAAGGTGCGATGCTTGATTATACACAAACTAGGAACCAACGTTTTGTGGGGGATCCCTGTGCCAATTGTAAACACTATTAACAATAGAGTGCTGGTGTGTAAACATTAGTTAATAATGTGCTACATACAATAATAACATATGCAGTGCAAATGTAAGCCAATATTCATCAAAACATTTTCATAAAAAACATTTGTAAACAAATAAAGTGCTCTGAGCAAAGATTCCTAATATAAATTTAGTCTGTGTTGGAAAGCTAGGAAAATCCTTTTAATCTGCCCAGCTGATGCTGTGATGAGTCCACACTAATCCACCTTAGTGCTGTTCACACAATTCATGTGCCACCACCATCGGTTGTGCCCTCACCTTATAACCTCTTTTTTTGCGCATTTATGAATACTCCATCATCTTGACCTTTCCACATCTTTAGAACAAGCTGCCCATACACTTCTATTTAGACATGTGCAGAGCAAAAAAAATTGTTTAGTTTAGTTTCGTTTTTATTCATTATTCGCAAAATTCATTTAGTTAGATTAGTGTCATTCGTTTTCGGAATTTGTTTCATTTATTCGTTTTCAAATCGATTCAAAACATTTTCGAATCAATTTTGAATATTTTTCTAATTCAAAAAGTTTTCAAATTCAAATCGTTTTCAAATTCTAATCATTTTCAAATTCAAATAGTTTTCTAATTCAAATTGTTTTCAAATTCAAATTGTTTTCCAATTTCCAAGGAGAAGGGGGTAGAGTGGAAAGAAGAGGAATAGAATGGAAAAAGACAAAATACAATAGAGGGGAATATAACAGAAAATGAAAGAATATAATGTGGTGGAATTGAACAGAGCTGTTTTACTCTGTTGTATTCTATGCTTTTGTTTTCTGTTATATTCTTTTCTAACCTGTTATATTTCTCTGTTCTATTCCTTATTTTTTCTATTCTATTTTGTTCTCTTTGGAAATTGGAAAACCATTCAAATTAGAGGACTTTTTGAATTTGAAAACTATTCGAATTTGAAAACTTTTTGAATTAGAAAAGTATTTAAAAAGTATTTGAAAATTATTCGAATCCGAAAAGTATTCGAAAATAATTTGAAAATGATTTGAATTCGAATTTCGTCCGAATTCTTTTTTTGTTACTTCCGATTCGTTCAAATTCGGTACTATTGTAATTCAGAAATTCGGATACATCCGAATTTCTGAAAAACAAAAATTCTTCAGAATTTTAATTCAGAACTAAGCTAACCACACATGTCTACTGACAATAGTGCTTTATCATTTTAAAAAAGTTTAATCCACACAAACATGTAACAAATGCGCACTCACATTTATAAAATTAAAAACCCGTCTGCAGTCAGCAATAAATGTCAACAGAGTCAGGGCGATAGTGTTGCCTGGCAACCGGCCCTGCAGCCCCAGTCGTCAGCTCTCCTTCTGTCCATTCCACTGCTCACATACCTTCCTAGTACCATCAGCTGCTCTAATCCCTAATACTAGTTTCGTCACTCATCGTGAGTTCTTCTGGGACAACTCCTTTAACTGGCGATTGGACATTCATGTGACACTGTACCTAAACAAAATTTACGTCCTTTTTTCCCACAAATAGAGCTTTCTTTTGGTGGTATTTGATCACCTCTGCAGTTTTTATTTTTTGTGCTATAAACAGAAAAAAGAGCAAACATTTAAAAAAATATATTTTTTTACTTTTTGGGTTAATGCATATCCAAAAAACTAAAAAAAAAACAATTTATTCATCAGTTTAGGCCGATATATATTATTCTACATATTTTTGGTAAAAAAAAATCGCAATAGGCGTATATTGATTGGTTTGCGCAAAAGTTATGGCATCTACAACCTATAGGATAGATTTAGGGACTTTTATTTATTTATTGTTTTTACTGGTAATGGCAATTTTTAGGGGGACTGGGACATTGCGGCGGACAAATCTGACCCCAAATGACACTTTTTTGGAGACCAGTGACATTATTACATTCATCAGTGCTATAAAAATGCACTGATCAATGTATATATGACACTGGCAGAGAAGGTGTTAACAGTAGGGGGCAATCAATGGGATAAGTGTGTTTCCTCAGCATGTTCTAACTGTAGGGGGTGGGCTGCCAGGGACATGACAGAGATCACTGTTCCTGATCACTGGGAATAGCAGATCTCTGACATGTCCCCTGTCAGAACGGGGATCCGCCTTATTTACATAGGCAGATCCCCCTTCTGCCTCTGCACACTGTGATTGCGGGTTGCCAGTGGAAAT
The DNA here is from genome assembly GCA_018402905.1 of Glandirana rugosa. Classification (NCBI taxonomy): domain Eukaryota; kingdom Metazoa; phylum Chordata; class Amphibia; order Anura; family Ranidae; genus Glandirana; species Glandirana rugosa. The sequence goes on along the minus strand of BLSH010054921.1, from coordinate 78,763 downwards.
TGTGTACGCCGGACTCCCGTGGCACGCAGCGGGCACACGCACAGGCCACTCTCTATATCACTTGCACGGACCAACATACGGGTATGGCGGTTTGCATTATCCTGCCACCTTGCCGCAGTATATGTGTGGCGGGTGGTCAGGAAAGGGTTAAAGGAGCAGTGATTTTAATGATGTTTAAAGTGAAAAAAAAAGAAAATTCCTTTAAATATAGTGCCTGGTGGGTCCCCTTAGTCTGCCTGTAAAGTGGCACATCTATACCAAGTATAGAACCTGCTGCAGCAAAACTGACATTTGTAAAGAAAAAAAACATTTAAACTGACATACAGCTGCAAGCCATTGCCGGCAATACAACAAAAAAATGAAAAAACAGTTTGGGATCCCCCCTCCCAGGCATTCCAGGCCCTTTGGGTCTGGTATGGATTTTAAGGGGAACCCCATGCCAAAATTTTGTTAAAAACAGCGTAGGGCCCCCCAAAATCCATACCAGACCTTTATCTGAGCACTCAGACTGGCAGGCAAGGAACGGGAGGGGAACGAGCGAAGTCCCCCACTCCTGAACCATAACAGGCCACATGGGAGGGGGTGCTTCGAGGCAACCCAAAGCACCTTATTCCCATGTTGATGGGGACAAGGGCCTCTTTCCGACAACCCTGGGCGGTGATTGTGGGGGTATGTGGGCAGGGGGCTTATCTGAATCTGGAAGCCCCCTTTAACAAGGGAGTTCCCCTGGCCCCTCTATACAAATGAGTATGGGGTACATTGTACCTCTACTCATTCACCAAAAAAAGTGTCAAAAATAGTGACAGGGGGCAGTTTTTGACAATTTATTTATTACATTTTTTTTAAAGTACCCCAATGTAGATCCATCGTCAATTATGATGCTGCTGCACCTCTGAACCCACCGGTGACATCGCAATGGGGGCGGTGCCACTGGATGATGTCAGTAGTTGGTCCCGCCCCTTACCTTTTTAAGCACTGTCACACAGTGGAGCAGGCATTCGGCAGTTAGCCTTCGTTGTGGGCAGGGCTTTCTTCTGGGGCCTAGTGGTGCAGGGAGCGTTGTGATTGACGGTGGATCTACATTAGGGGACTCTGTTTTTTTTTCTCTTTAAAGGAATGTCAATAACCACCTCCTGTCTTTATTTATTTTTGACACTTTGCACCCCATACTCATTCACATGGGGCGGGATCTGGGAGCCCCCTTGTTAAAGGGAGCTTCCAGATTCTGATAAGCCCCCTGCCTGTAGACCCCCACAACCACCACCCAGGGTCGTCAGGAAGAGGCCCTTGTCCCCATCAACATGGGACAAGCTGCTTTGGGGTGGGGGACAGAGCCCCCCCTGCCCTAAAACACCCCCCATGTTGAGGGCATGTGGCCTGGTATGGTTCAGGAGGGGGGTGCTTGCTCCCCCCCCCTTTCCTGGCCTGCCAGGCTGCATGTTGGATAAGTGTCTTAATTTTGGCATAGGTTCCTTTAAAATTCATATCAGACACAAAGGGCCTGGTATGGATTGGGGGGGACCTCCATGCTGTTTTTATTTTCTGATTTTCTATTGCCGGCTAATTCAGCTTCAAGGCCCTTAACAACCTATTGACTGTGCGCTCAGTGAGAATGTGGGTGTTCGGGCCAAACTTATGCTCGGCCTGAACCATTTGCCCATCCCTATTAGTGATGTGCTGCAAAAAAAGGGCAGATTTGCCTGTGTCAGTCAAAAGTTTGTGCTGCTGATCAGGGGATAAAAAAGACCTTAGCAAAATTATATAAAAAAAATATATCTCCCTCCCAATAAAGAATATCTAAAACAAAAAAAATCTAAAACACTAAACCCTTACCCTATTTATTTTTGTATTTTTTCAAACCTAGCTGGAAAAAAAACATGTACCCCTAATAGAGTTGAGGGAACACCTGGATGTTCGGGTTCGGCGGGTCCGGACGAACTTCGCAAAAAAGTTTGGGTTCGGTACCGAACGTTACCCGAACTTGACCCCGGACCCCGAACCCCATTGGAGTCAATGGGGACCCAAACTTTTTGGCACAAAAATGGCTGTAAAAAAGTCCTGGCAAGTGCTAGAGGGCTGCAAAAGGAAGTAAAATGGGGGTAAGAGTAGGACAAGTGCGCTACAAACAAATGGGGATAGGGAAAATAACTTAAAATCAAATAATAAAAATAAAAATGGGAAGGGGGGTGGATGTGGAGTAGGAGCCTAGAGGTTGACTAGGCCGTGACCGTGGCAGTGTAGGTGGAAGTGGCGGTGGTGGAGGAGGAGGAGGAGGTAGCCAACACTTTTGTTGTTTGTTTGTTTTTTTCTAATTGGGGTAGCATCCAAAATATTGAGGCATATTCCAAAAAAACAAGTATACCAATGGCTGTGTGAGGCCGGTCTAAATGTCTATTCTGCACAAGGTACAGACAAGTCTTGTGGGATCCATGCCTGGTTCATTTTAATAAAGGCTAGCTTTTCCACGTTGGCTGTGGACAGGCGGCTGCGCTTGTCTGTGATAATGCCTCCTGCCGTGCTAAACACACGTTCAGACAATACACTGGCTGCAGGGCAGGCCAGCACCTCCAAGGCATAAAGGGCAAGCTCAGGCCATGTGCCCAATTTGGAGACCCAGAAGTTGAATGGGGCAGACCCATCAGTCAGTACGTGTAGGCGTGTGCACACATACTGTTCCACCATGTTGCTGAAATGCTGCCTCCTGCTAAGACCTTGCCTATCAGCTGGTGGGGCTGTTTGTTGTGGCGGGCTGCTGACAAAGCTTTGCCACATTTCGGCCATGCTAACCCTGCCTTCTGAGGTGCTGGCGGTGGCACAGCTGTGTTGGCGGCCTCTTCCTCCTCCTCCTCTGCCTTCGACTTGTGCTTCCCCTAAGCCCCCGGGGTCATTTGGGAATGCCCTCAGCAGTGCCTCTACCAGTGTGCGCTTGTAGTCACGCATCTTCCTCTCACGCTCCAGTGAGGGAATTAAGGACGGCACGTTGTCCTTGTAATGGGGATCCAGCAGGGTGGCCACCCAGTAATCAGAACAAGTTACAATATGGGCAACTCGGCTGTCGTTGCGCAGGCACTGCAGCATGTAGTCGCTCATGTGTGCCAGGCTGCCCAGAGGCAAATACAAACTGCCCTCTGTGGGAGGTGTATCATCTGTGTCCTCCGTATCCCCCCAGCCACGCTCGAGTGATGCCCACAAGCTGCGTTGGGTGCCACCCTGCTGCGGTTTCTCCTCCTCCTCCTCATGATGATCTTCCTCGTCCTCCTCATCCTCCAGAACTGGGCCCTGGCTTGAATATTTTTGACTTGGCCTATTCTAGTGCAGGAACCCACCCTCCGAGCCACTTGTGAATTACTGGCCTGATAACCATGGAAATTACCCCTCTTCCTCCTCCTCCTCCTTATCCTCCTGTGCCACATCCTCTTCCACCATGGCCCGAAGTGTTTTTTTCAAGGAGACATAGAAGTGGGATAGTAACGCTGAGAACAGCATCATCGGCACTGGCCATGTTGGTGGAGTACTTGAAACACTGCAAAACGGTACACAGGTCTCGCATGGAGGCCCACTCCTTGGTGGTGAAGTGGTGCTGTTCCGCAGAGCGACTGACCCGTGCGTGCTGCAGCTGAAACTCCACTATTGCCTGCTGCTGCTCACACAGTCTCTCCAGCATGTGCAAGGTGGAGTTCCACCTTGTGGGCACGACACATAGAAGGCGGTGAACGGGAAGGCCGAAGTTCCGCTGCAGCGCAGACAGGCGAGCAGCAGCAGGATGAGAACGCCGAAAGTGCGCACAGACAGCCCACGCTTTATGCAGCAGCTCTGACATATCCGCGTAGTTTTTTTAGAGATTTCTGTACCACCAAATTCAGCACATGCGCCAGGCAAGGGATGTGCGTCAAACCGGCTAGGCCCATAGCCGCTACGAGATTTCGGCCATTGTCGCACACCACCAGGCCGGGCTTGAGGCTCAGTGGCAACAACCACTCATCGGTGTGTCTCCGACTTGCTTGTGCAGGGAAGGGATGGCTCACCTGGAAAAGTAGTGGCGGCTGGGAACCACATACTGTGGGACATCCACCGTCATCAGGTTTTTAAAACTGTCCGTGTACACCAGACGGAATGACAGCATTTCAAAGGCCAGGAATTTGGAAATGCTGGCATTCAGGGCCAGGGATCGCGGGTGGGTATGGGGGTACTTCCTCTTTCTCTCCAGTGTTTGGGAGATGGAGAGCTGTAAGCTTCCATGGGACCCTTTGGAAATGCTTGGGGACAGTGGCGGTGCTGTCACATGCTCTGTTTGCTGGGTGGCAGGTGACACTGTCACTGTAGAGGTGGAGGAAGAGGCCAAGGCAGCAGCAGAAGACGAAGCAAGAGGAGGCCGAGACCTTTCTTGGATTTTGAGGTAATTATTCCAATGCAGCTTGTGCCTTGAATTTAGATGCCTGATCATGCAGGTTGTGGTCAGGTTTAGAACATTTATGCCTCGGCTCAGGCTATCATTGTACAGCTTGCAAACCACTCGTGTCTTGTCATCAGCACATTGTCTGAAGAACTGCCAAGCGGGGTAACGCCTTTGAGCTGCCTTTGGTGTGCTAGGTCCCTGGGTGCGGTGGATAGTAGCAGGCCTACTGTCTAGGGGACGCTCACTCCGCTTTTGCAACCTGCTTCCTCTTTTGCTGTGCTGGTGCCTCTGTGCGACCACCACCTCTTCCTCCAAACTCCACACGTCACTCGCATGACCCTCATTCCATGTGGGGTCTAGGACCTCATCATCCTCCTCCACATCATCTTCCACCCACCCTTCACCACTGCCCTCCTTGTCAGTCTGCACACTGAGGAAAGCTGCAGCAGTTGCCACCTGTGTTTCGTCATCATCAGAGACGTGCTGCGCTGGTGTTTCCATGTCCTCATCCTGCAACAGAAGTGGTTGGGCATCGGTGCACTCAATGTCTTCCACTTATGGAGCAGGGCTATGTGGATGGCCCACGGAAAGCACACCAGGAGAGTCATCAAAAAGCATAAGAATCTCTTGCATGACTTGGGGCTCAGACAGCATGGCTAATTTACAAGGGGCTGAGGTGAAAGACAGATGGCCATGGGGTTCAGGTGCCAACTCTGAGTTTTCATCAAGGGACCAGGAGGGAGACAATGTGAAGGAACTGGAGGCATTGTCAGCCACCCAATCTATTATCGCCTGTACTTGTTCTGGCCTCACCATTCATTGAGCGGCATTCGGGCCTAACATATAACGTTGAAGGTTCTGTCGGCTACTCGCACCTGAGAAAGGTGTTTCACTCATGCTTGTAGCTGGCACAGATCGACCACGTCCTCTCCTTCCAACAGGAGCTTCACCAACACCACCAACACCAGCAGCACCAGCAGCACCACGACCACGTCCCTTATTTGACTCTCTCCTCATTCTGCCCGCAAATGTACTATGTAGCACTATTTAAGTATTTATTAATACAAAAAAAATGAATAATAAATTCTTCTTCTTCTACAGGAGCAGCAGGAACCTGACCCTATAGGAGTTGGCGATGATTTTAGAACAATTATCTGTCCCTTACAGGACCGGCAGGAACCTTTCCCTTTAGAACTAGGAGATGAGTATAGAACAATAATCTGTCCCTTTCAGCAACAGCAGAAACCTGACCCTATAGGAGTAGAGGATGATTTTAGAACAATTATCTGTCCCTTACAGGACCAGCAGGAACCTCTCCCTTTAGAACTAGGAGATGATTATAGAACAATAATCTGTCCCTTACAGCAACAGCAGGAACCTGACCCTATAGGAGTAGGCGATGATTTTAGAACAATTATCTGTCCCTTACAGGACCAGCAGGAACCTCTCCCTTTAGAACTAGGAGATGATTATAGAACAATATTACTCTGTCCCTTACAGCAACAGCAGGAACCTGACCCTATAGGAGTAGGCGATGATTTTAGAACAATTATCTGTCCCCTACAGGACCAGCAGGAACCTCTCCCTTTAGAACTAGGAGATGATTATAGAACAATAATAATCTGTCCCTTACAGCATCAGCAGGAACCTGACCCTATAGGAGTAGGCGATGATTTTAGAACAATTATCTGTCCTTGCAGGACCAGCAGGAACCTCTCCCTTTAGAACTAGGAGATGATTATAGAACAATAATCTGTCCCTTACAGCAACAGCACAAACCTGACCCTATAGGAGTAGGCAATGATTTTAGAACAATTATGAGGATATCCCAGTCCAAACACGACAACGACATTCCCTGTCTAATAACAAGATATTAGTAGAGGATCAAGATTTCCCTCTCCAAGGACGACCAGGA
>BLSH010054921.1:57923-72442 GCA_018402905.1 Glandirana rugosa | reverse complement strand
AGGACATTCCCTCTGTCCCTTACAGCAACAGCAGGAACCTGACCCTATAGGAGTAGGCGATGATTTTAGAACAATTATCTGTCCCTTACAGGACCAGCAGGAACCTCTCCCTTTAGAACTAGGAGATGATTATAGAACAATATTACTCTGTCCCTTACAGAAACAGCAGGAACCTGACCCTATAGGAGTAGGCGATGGTTTTAGAACAATTATCTGTCCCTTACAGGACCAGCAGGAACCTCTCCCTTTAGAACTAGGAGATGATTATAGAACAATAATCTGTCCCTTACAGCAACAGCACAAACCTGACCCTATAGGAGTAGGCAATGATTTTAGAACAATTATGTGTCCCTTACAGGACCAGCAGGAACCTCTCCCTTTAGAACTAGGAGATGATTATAGAACAATAATAATCTGTCCTTTACAGCAACAGCAGGAACCTGACCCTATAGGAGTAGGAGATTATTTTAGAACAATTATCTGTCCCTCTAAGCAGTAGACTCTACCTAGTCCAGTCAGATCATTCTGTAATGCAGGATGAGATCTGCAATAGACTCTACCTAGTCCATTCAGATCGTTCTGTAATGCAGGATGAGATCTGCAATAGACTCTACCTAGTCCAGTCAGATCGTTCTGTAATGCAGGATGAGATCTGCAATCTGTCCCTCTAAGCAGTAGACTCTACCTAGTCCAGTCAGATCGTTCTGTAATGCAGGATGAGATCTGCAATCTGTCCCTCTAAGCAGTAGTTGTAGTCTCTACCTAGTCCACAATCAGATCGATGAGATGTTATTATATATATCTGCAATCTGTCCCTCACAGAGCCGGCAGCATCCTCTCCCTACACTAGTCTGAGTCTCAGAGAGCATGTGACTGCAGCACTAAGTGACTCCAGCTTATAAGGAGGCTGGGTTACATGATGCACTGGCCAATCACAGCCATGCCATTAGTAGGCATGGCTGTGATGGCTTCTAGGGAAAACCAGGGAAACGCTTGTTGATTGGCTGCCCTGCAGCTATTCAACATGCGTGATAAAATACCAGAACCCAGAACCCGAACCCGGACTTTTTCTCAAACGTTCGGATTCAGGACATGGACACCCGAAAGTTCGGTACGGACCCAAATTTTACAGTTCGGGTTCGCTCAACTCTAACCCCTAACACTAAATTACAGTACACCTTAACACAATGAAAGTGTATCTGGAGCCAAAGATTTTTTTTGTTTTTATATCTGATAGAGTAGGAAAAAATTAGAAACTCTGACAGGTTGACAAGTTTTTGGTGATTCAATCAAATGTTGGGAAATTAAAAATGTTACAGTTGTGACTGAAACAGGAACAACGCAGGGGACAACAGGAGAAATCTTTCAATGGGACACTTATTCTAGTGACAGCTGTGGCTTGCTGTAGAGAGATTTTCTTCCATTTCCTGTTATGTCTCTGGGAAAAGAAGTGAAAAGAAATCTCCCAAATGGGAAATTGAAAATGGTTTTAACTATTGTTTACTTTCTCTAAAACTATATAAAATAGTTTTGCAAGGGGGTTGCATTTGCAGCTGGGGCTCTTTCTCAAAGTGGTGTGGATTCTGTAAGTGGGAGTACTTCTGACTTTGCACTTATCATCGACTGCCTGATGAAGTGGCGCAGCCTCCCAAGTCATTGGAGCCTGCCAGCCAAGGAAACGCGTCACACCACTGTGACGCCATCCCGCCTGTGCCGAGTGTTTGCGCTCCCTGCCTCCTTCCAGCCTACACGCCGCGAGCTGGCTTCTTCCATCATACAGCACGCAGGACGAACGATAGTTTTGGATGACCATCGTTCCCGGAGGACTACCCGGTCGGTTCAGATGAGCGTTCGGTTCCCCCTTGTATTGGATGCTGGATGTGTTCTTTACACAGCTATCTTGTGAGTGTTTTTAACCTTTTTTCTAATAAAGTGTACTGGCATATTGCACTTAGAAGCACCTCCTCTCTTCTGTTTCTTCCAGGTTCTGTGAGTCGGGGTTTACTCACCATGGATGGCAGCTTCTGGTGTCTTACGTTTCAGTTTGATTCTCCTTTCCTGACCTTTTCCATTTTTTGCCCTATTTTCACCAGTCTGATATGGACTATTATATATGAAGATTAATGCTTATGGACTTTGCCTATGGGCTTTGCCTATGGACTTTGCATATGGACTTTTACATTTTTAAATTAATAATTATGGGCTTACACACATCCTCTTCATCAGACCACCTCTAGGATTGTATATTCTGGTTGTTGCGCCTCTTACTTGTTTGTATTGCACTTATCATCTGAATGTCTCATCTAAATTTCATCTGTCTCTTCACAGGTATGTTCTCTGATACAACTCAAAAACTGAAACCCTGCTGTCTGCTATTGCTGATGTCTGTTTAATAATACTGGTAAGTTCTCTGATACAACTTCACCAAAAAACTGAAACCCTGCTGTCTGCTATTGCTAATGTCTGTTTAATAATACTGGTATGTTCTCTGATACAACTCCACCCAAAAACTGAAACCATGCTGTCTGCTATTGCTAATGTCTGTTTAATTATACTGGTATGTTATTTTTTTCAGTTTAACCATCTGTAGAGCTGTCCACACTGCAATGCTTTTAATTGTCCCTTATCTTACCTAAAATTATGGCCTGTTTATCTCTAATGCCCTTGTTCTGTTTTTTTTAAGTGAGAATTTTGCTTAGCCTACCCAGCCATTTTTTATTACCTCCTGATTGATAGTTTGGAATGCACCCTTCCCCATCCCTATCAGTATAAAGCTAAGCATCTTCTGGGGAATGCATTTGCAAGGGGGTTGCTAATGTCTGTTTCATAATACTGGTATGTTCTCTGATACAACTCCACCCAGAAGCTGAAACCCTGCTGTCTGCTATTGCTAATGCCTGTTTAATAATACTGGTATGTTATTTTATTTCTCTTATCCCCAAGACCAGACCCCCTTTCTCCTTCGCCTTTTGGAATTCCCACTCTGTCTGTAACAAACTCACCTCTCTCCCTGACCTCTTTATCTCTAACTCATTTAATCTACTCACCAATACCGAAACTTTGCTTCATGATTCTGACACTGCATCCTCTGCTGCCCTATCCCATGGTGGTCTTCTCTGGACTCACTCCCCCAGATCCAGTGGATGTAAGGGAGGAGGTGTTGGAATCCTTCTAGCCCCACATAGCACCTTTCAGGTACTTCACCCACCTCCCTCTCTGTCACTCTTCTCTTTTGAAGCACACTGCATTTGTCTTTTCTCTCCAGTTTCTCTAAGGATTGCTATGATCTACAGGCAGCCTGGACCAGTATCAACCTTTCTTGATGACTTCTCTGCCTGGCTACCCTACTTTCTTTCTTCTGAAATCCCCACAATCATTCTGGGTGACTTCAACATCCCTACTAATACTAACAGTCCTGCCATTTCCAAACTTCTCAGTCTAACCTCCTCCTTTGACCTGAAGCAATGGATACAGGCTCCTACTCACTCTGAAGGCAATGCCCTTGACCTTGCTTTCTCCTACCTATGCACTCCATGCAACCTCTCCAACTACCCATTCCATCTCTCTGATCACCACTTTATTAGTTCTACTCTCTCCCTTTTCCTCCCCCCTCTCTCTCCAACCGCCTAAAGGTTACCCGCAGAAACCTACGTCTTCTCAACCCCTCTCTTCTCTACTCTGCTACCAACAACCTCTATGACAAAATCTCGCCCCTATCCTGCACCGACCTAGCCACTTCTGTCTATAACACTTCACTTCTAGCCTCAATGGACTCACTGGCCCTCTCACTACACACAGAATCAGGCTCCGACCCCTTCAACCTTGACAAACAGATGATACTAGAAGTCTGAAAAAACATAGCCCTGCTCATGAGCACCTGTGGTGTAAGACTAAGTCTCAGAAAGATTTCAACCAGTATAAATCTGCTCTCCAAAAATAAAATTCCAGCCTCCTCACTGCCAAGCAGACCTATTTTATTACTCTCAACAACCTATCATCCCATCCCCGTCAACTCTTCTCTACTTTCAACTCTCTACTTCATCCTCCACTGCCTCCACCCACCAACTCACTCACTGCCCAGTAGATCGCTGATCAAACAGAAGATTGATACTGTTCAGATACTCCCTACTGGATACTGGACCCATCCAATCTTAACAACCTATACCCCATCTCCTTGCTCCTCTTTTTATCCAAACTCCTTGAATGCCTGGTCTACAACTGACCGAGTGAACACCTTGCTGATAATAGCCTTCTTGATCCCCTTCAGTCTGGATTTCGTCCTCAACACTCCACAGAATCTGCTCTCCTAAAACGAACAAACGATCTACTAATGGCCAAAACCAATGGATGCTTTTCAGTACTCCTATTCCTGGACCTCCCTGCTGCCTTTGATACGGTTGACCACCCCTCCTCCTCAAAAATCTCCATGACTTTCATCTTGTACTCTTCGTTGGTTCTCTTCCTACTTATACAACTGCACCTTTAGCGTTACTTACAATTCTACTTCCTCCTCTCCTCTTCCTTTCTTTGTTGGGGGTCCCCCAAGGTTCTGCTCTTGGACCTCTCCTATTTTCAATCTACACCTCCTCCCTGGGTCAGCTGATAGCCTCCCATAGCTTCCAATACCACCTCTACGCTGAAGACAACCAAATCTATTTCTCTACCCCTTAGCTCACTCCTTCAGTCTCTACACATATCACTAATTTATTAACAGATATCCAGTCTGGATGTCACACCACTTCCTCAAACTTAATCTATCCAAAACGGAACTTCTATTTTTTCCTCCCCATCTCTCTGTCAAAATTGATGGCACAACTATAAGCCCATCCTGCATGCCAAGGTCCTAGGCATAGTCCTTGACTCTGAACAATAACCAGTTCCCTACTGAGTCATTGTAAAATGACATCGGCAGGAACCCTTCCTCGATCCGGGCAAGCATCATATGACGTCTACTACTCCTGGTCCCTGGGGGCCTGCAGCACAGCGATCGTGGATCGATCGTGTCCCCGGGACACAGCCTCCCCCCAATCGGGGTAAGAGCCAATGAATTTGGCTCTTTACCACGTGACCAGCTGTGTCCAATCCCAGCTGGCCACTTTGTTGATGCACGTTGCCACGGCTCGTGCGCATCCCCGGGGACGCGCAGCGCGGTGATCGGGGATAAGGCTTGTCCCTCGGACAAAGCCCGGCCCCAATCATTGTAAAGAGCCAATGAAATGGCTCTTTACCACGTGGCCAGCTGTATCCAATCATAGTGGGTCATAAATGTAAACAATCAGTCGGTTACACGCTGTTACCGGGCTCTTCTCCTCACACACCGATCCAGTGTGAGGAGAAGAGAGCAAAACTGTGAGTTACCATATCTTGAGTGATTTACTGAGCCCAGATTGTGCCCCACTCTAATAAAGAGAACCTGTCTGAGTTCATCAGAGTACCTGTCATCCGATTTGAGTACCTGTCAGTGAGCTCATCAGAGTACTCTATCATCACATCAGAGTACCTGTCAGTCTGTCAGAGTACCTGTCAGTCCATCAGAGTACCCATCAGTCCATCAGGGTACCCGTCAGTCCATCAGAGTACCTGCCATACCATCAGAGTACCTGTCAGTCCATCAGAGCACCTGTCAGTCCATCAGAGTACCTGTCAGTCCATCAGAGCACCCATCAGTCCATCAGGGTACCTGTCAGTCCATCAGAGTACCTGCCATACCATCAGAGTACCTATCAGTCCATCAGAGTACCTGTCGGTCCATCAGAGTACCCATCAGTCCATCAGGGTACCCGTCAGTCCATCAGAGTACCCGCCATACCATCAGAGTACCTGCCATACCATTGGAGTACTCGCCATACCATCGGAGTACCCTATCATCACATCAGAGTACCCATCAGGGTACCCGTCAGTCCATCAGAGTACCCGCCATACCATCAGAGTACCTGCCATACCATTGGAGTACTCGCCATACCATTGGAGTACCCTATCATCACATCAAAGTACCTGTCAGTCCATAAGAGTACCTGTCAGTCCATAAGAGTACCCACCATACCATCAGAGTACCCGCCATAACATCAGAGTACCTGTCATACCATCAGAGTATCCTATCATCACATCAGAGTACCTATCGGTCCATCAGAGTACTTGTCAGTCCATCAGAGTACCCATCAGTCCATTAGGGTACCCGTCAGTCCATCAGAGTACCTGCCATACCATCAGAGTACCTGTCAGTCCATCAGAGCACCTATCAGTCCATCAGAGTACCTGTCAGTCCATCAAAGTATCTGTCAGTTCATCAGAGTACCTGCCAGTCCATCAGAGTACCTGTCAGTCCATCAGAGTACCTGCCATACCATCAGAGTACCTGTCAGTTCAACAGAGTATCTGTCAGTCCATAAGAGTACCTGCCAGTCCATCAGAGTACCTGCCATACCATCAGAATACCTGTCAGTCCATCAGAGTACCTGTCAGTCCATCAGAGTACCTGTCAGTCCATCAGAGCACCTGCCATACCTTCAGAGTACCCGTCAGTCCATCAGAGTACCCGCCAATCCATACCCGTTGGTCCATCAGAGTACCTGCCATTCCATCAGAGTATTTGTCAGTCCATCAGAGTACCTGCCATACCATCAGAGTACCTATCAGTCCATCAGAGTACCTGTCAGTCCATCAGAGTACCCATCAGTCCATCAGGGTACCCGTCAGTCCATCAGAGTACCCGCCATACCATCAGAGTACCTGCCATACCATTGGAGTACTCGCCATACCATCAGAGTACCCTATCATCACATCAGAGTACCCATCAGTCCATCAGGGTACCCGTCAATCCATCAGAGTACCCGCCATACCATCGGAGTACTCGCCATACCATTGGAGTACTCACCATACCATCGGAGTACCCTATCATCACATCAGAGTACCTGTCAGTCCATAAGAGTACCTGTCAGTCCATAAGAGTACCCACCATACCATCAGAGTACCCGCCATAACATCAGAGTACCTGTCATACCATCAGAGTATCCTATCATCACATCAGAGTACCTATCGGTCCATCAGAGTACTTGCCAGTCCATCAGAGTACCCATCAATCCATTAGGGTACCCGTCAGTCCATCAGAGTACCTGCCATACCATCAGAGTACCTGTCAGTCCATCAGAGCACCTGTCAGTCCATCAGAGTACCTGTCAGTCCATCAAAGTATCTGTCAGTTCATCAGAGTACCTGCCAGTCCATCAGAGTACCTGTCAGTCCATCAGAGTACCTGCCATACCATCAGAGTACCTGTCAGTTCAACAGAGTATCTGTCAGTCCATCAGAGTACCTGTCAGTCCATCAGAGTACCTGCCATACCATCAGAGTACCCGTCAGTCCATCAGAGTACCTGTCAGTCCATCAGAGTACCCGTCAGTCCATCAGAGTACCTGCCATACCTTCAGAGTACCCGTCAGTCCATCAGAGTACCCACCAGTCCATACCCGTCGGTCCATCAGAGTACCTGCCATTCCATCAGAGTATTTGTCAGTCCATCAGAGTACCTGCCAGTCCATCAGAGTACCCGTCAGTCCATCAGAGTACCTGCCAGTCCATCAGAGTACCCGTCAGTCCATCAGAGTACCTGTCAGTCCATCAGAGTACCTGTCATACCATCAGAGTACCTATTAGCCTATTAGTCCCTGATGAGCAGTCCATCAGTGTCACCTGTCATACAGCCACCATGTCCAAAAGGGTATACAGTCCAGAAGAGGCATATCAAATGCTAAGCCTGACCGATGAGAGCAGCAGGGAGCTCTCTTTGCCCAGTGACAGTTCCGATTCCAGTTTTGATTTGGAATACCAGCCCACCAAAGAAAGTGTATCATCGTCTAAATTTGAGGAGGAAGTAGTCCGTTGGAAAAGAAGACGGTTTGAAGACGAGGCAGCTACCAGCAGCACCAGAGACCCTAATGGCCAATCGGCAAATGCCAACGGCGCTATACCACAGGAAGAGAGGCCCAGTACAAGCACTGGAATTTCACAGCAAAAGATTAGGGCCCAAACCCAGCTTCCAGATTCCTTGGCAAACCCACAGTGGCTGCCTCCTAGCACAGGGTCAGCCACAATCCCCCCCTTTCACAGCACAGCCAGGCGTGCAGGCCAACACAGACGGTTTTTCCAAAATTGATTTTATAAATCTATTTTTCCCTAATGAGCTAGTGCAAAGCATTGTAGACCAGACAAACCTTTATGTCCAACAACACATTCGGAACAACCCCAACTCATTCTATGCCCGTCCTTTTGAATGGAGACCCCTAACCATGGAGGAGCTTAAAATATGTTTTGGCCTTACATTCTACATGGGGATTACAAAAAAATGAACTGCATGCATATTGGTCTACCCACCCCATCCCCCATATGCCAATTTTTTTATCTGTCATGACAAGGTTATGACATGATAATGCTGTTCCTGCATTTCAGCAATAACTTGCAGTGCCCCCCTCGCAATTATCCCGACTTTGATAGATTGTTTAAAATTTGCCCCCTAATTGATTTTTTTTTAAAGGTTTGTTGAACTCTATATCCCTGAGCAGAATATCTCCGTGGACGAATCCCTGGTCTATTTAACAGGCCTCCTGGTAATGAAGCAGTACATCCCCAGTAAGAGGGGCAGGTACGGATTAAAACTCAACAAGCTTTGTGAAAGTTCCACTGGATACATGCACACCTTTCGTCTACACAAAGGCAAAGACTCCCATCTCCAGCCCCCTGACTGTCCATCGTACATGGGAATAAGCAGACAAATTGTCTGGGAATTGGCATACCCACTCCTCAAAAAAGGATATCATATTTACATTGACAATTATTATACGAGTTTGCCCCTTTTCCGTCACCTATATCGAGAGAATACTTCAGCCTGCAAGAAAGCAAGAAAAAACAGAAAGGGCTTCCCACAGAGTCTAGTCAATACAAGTATACAAAAGGGGAATCAGCAAGCCTCAGGAACGAGGAAGTGTTGGCTGTGAAGTGGAGGGATAAGAAAGACGTGTACATTATGTCCACGATCCACGATGCCACCTCAGTGGAACTTCTCAGAAGACAGGGTCCCGTTGAAAAGCCTCACTGTATCCACGAGTACAATAAATTCATAGGGGGTGTATTTAAATGACCAGATGTTGCAGCCCTATCTACCAACTCTAAAATCCCTCTTCTCGTACAAAAAAAGTTGCGGTTTACTTATTTCACATGGCCATGTACAATGCATACGTCACCTACCGGAAATCAACAGAAAGACCCAACCCCTTCCTAAACTTCATTCAAGACATCATTACTGCCCTGATATATCAACAAGGATCCTCCCAGAAAGCATTCGCTCTGATTGTGTCAGCAGATTGCATGAGCGTCATTTTCCTGACCATATTCCCCCATCAGCAACCGGAAGAAGACGCCAAAAAAAAAAAATGTTGGGTGTGCAGCAAAAGAGGAGTTAGGAAAGACACCAGTTTCTATTGTCCCCAATGTCCCTCCAATCCTGGCTTTTGCATCAGAGAATGCTTCAAACGCTTTTATACACGTGTAAATTATTAGTATTTCAAAAATATTTCAAATAGACTACCATTTCCCCATTTTAAATTCCTGTGCTGATTATTTCCCTGGAGCCTCAACCAACTATACCACCGTAGCACTGCGTTCCCTATCAACTGACCCTGGCCTGTTTATTGACTATGCCTCTGCCTGCCATCTGCATTGTTTATCCACCATATTTCTGCCTTTCATGTTAACTGACCCTGGACTGTATTGTCTATGCCTCTGCCTACCGTCTATTTCTGCCTTTTACCTGCACTGACCTCAGCCTGTTGACCATGTTTTTGTCTGCCCCTTGGACTGATCTTTCACTCTGCTACACAGGGGTCTCACATATGTGAGGGGCTCCAGAATGACGTCCTGATTTGAGAAAACCAGTTATTGGTTTTCTCTTTGTTTTGTAATTCCCAGAACAGGGTCTGGTGTCTGAGGCTTCAAAGCAATTTGGGTGGAAGAAGCCTCTACCCCGTCCCCATTCTTTCCTGACTGAGGCTCTAAGCTTGATGGTCCTGCCTGCTGTCTGGACAAATAATTTGGCTGTACTGACAATATCTCTGCCTGCACTAACCCAGGACTTTTTATGAACCATGTGCCTGCTGCCTGGACCCAATACATTGACCATATCCCTACCTGCTGCCTGTACTATGGGTAGTATTCCTGCCTGCTGCATGGACAATCCTTTCGCTGCTGCTGACCACATCCCTGCCTGCTACCCCGACCAATGCTTTGACTGTGCTGGCAATATCTCTACCTATACTGACTATGGACAGTATTCATGCCTGCTGCCTGTTTTGCTTTCGCTGTCCACGTTCCTGCCTGATAGCTGGACCGATGCTCTGCTCTGTTGACCACTGCACTACTAAAGCTGCAGATAATCCTTTCTTACCCTTTGCTCAGCAGAATGTATTTTTGTTTTTAATTGGTATGTACAGTACATGCTATGTGTTAGAAATATGAAGGGCCTTCAACAATGTGATAGGTTGGCAGGAATTTATGTGTGTGATTTATGTCCCTAGAACACCTGGATGTTGGGCCTCTGTATGTGGTCAGGCTGTGTAAAAGTCTCACACGTGTGGTATCACCATACTCAGGAGGAGTAGCAGAATGTATTTTGGGGTGTTATTTTTGCTATGTACATGCCATGTGTTGGAAATATCTTATGAATGGACAACGTTGTGTAAAAAAAATGCGTTTTCATTTCTTTACACATTTTCCAAAAACTTTTGGTAAAAATTAACTGTTCAAAAGACTCATTATGCCCCAGAAATTATACATTGGGGTGTTTGCTTTCCAAAATGGGGTCATTTTGTGGGCATTTTCATTGTCCTTGTGCTCCAGGGCCTTCATAATTGTGAAAGGTTGGCAGGAAATTTTGTGTTGTTATTTATGTCCCTAGGACACCTGGAGATGGATGTTGGGCCTCTGTTTGTAGCCAGGCTGTGTACAAGTCTCACACATGTGGTATCACCATACTCAGGAGGAGTAGCAAAATGTATTTTGGAGTGTCATTTTTGCTATGTACATGCTATGTGTTGGAAATATCTTATAAATGGACAACTTTGTGTAAAAAAAAATGTGTTTTCATTTTTTTTCCACATTTTCCAAAAACATTTGGAAAAAAATGAACCGTTGAAAGACTCATTATGCCCCATAGATTATACGTTGGGGTGTTTGCTTTCCAAAAATGGGGTCATTTTGTGGGCAATTCCATTGTCCTGGTACTCCATGGCCGTCAAAATGTAATAGGTGGTTGAGAAATGAGATGTGTGATTTATGCTCGTAGAACGCCTAAAGGTGCTACTTCAATGTTAAGCCTCTGTATGTGGACAGACTGTGCAAAAGTCTCACACATGTGGTATGGTCATACTTAGGAGGAGTAGCAGAATGAATTGTGGAGTGTAATTTTTGCTATGTACATGCTATGTGTTGGAAATATCTTATAAATGGACAACTTTGTGTAAAAAAAAATGTGTTTTCCACATTTTCCAAAAACTTCTGAAAAAAATGACATGTTCAAAAGACTCATTATGTCTCATAGATTATACATTGGGGTGTTAGCTTTCCAAAATGGGGTCATTTTGTGGGCAATCCCATTGTCCTGGTGCTCCAGGGCCTTTAAAAGTGTAATAGGTGGTTGAGAAATGAGATGTGTAATTTATGCTCATAGAACGCCTAAAGGTGTTACTTCAATGTTAGGCCTCTGTATGTGGCCAGACTGTGTAAAAGTCTCACACATGTGGTATCACCATACTCAGGAGGAGTAGAAGAATGTATTTTGGGGTGTCATTTTTGCTATGTACATGCTATGTGCTGGAAATAGCTTCTAAATGGACAACTTTGTGTAAACAAAATGCGTTTTCATTTTTTCCCCAAAAACTTCAGAAAAAAATGACATGTTTAAAAGACTCATTATGGGGGGGGCGTGGCCGGCTAGCGCTGAAGACGAGTGAGCTCCGCTATCCTGACGCCGATTACAGCAACATAGCAGCAGGGATAAGGGCTGTAGTACACTCGTACACATCACCCATCCTCTGGAGATCACCGGGCAATGATGTCCAAGTGGAGGAAGGAGAACAGGCCTCTCGAGCGCCTGACCGACTTCTACCCGCCGAGTCACAGTATGGGTAAGTAAGATGGCGCCGGCTCCCAAAGACCGTCCCGCTCCCACTCGCACCCGAACACATCGGGCAGAGCACCTTCACCTCCACAGGGGGAGATGGATGACTCGTCTCCCCCTCCCTCCCCCACTACCAGGAGCCCTGCAAAATCAAAAAAACCCAGAGATGGGGATGCGGAGCTCCCGGCGGCCCTGCACACGCCACCATTGCAGAATGGCAGGCCCTGCAACCAGGCCCTACTATAGAGCTCTTCCCAGCCACAGACCAGGTAGTTACAGAGACCACAATGAAAAACATGTTAATGTCTTTGAGAAGTTCACTGTTTGCTGACTTTAATGATATGATTGCACCTCTACATGACACGGTCCAGGACCATGCTGACAGAATCAATCATTTGGAGACTAAAATGGCGAACTTATACATGGCCCATAATGACCTTATAGATGCCTATGCAGACCAGGAGGTGGAAGTTCAGAGGCTGCAAAATAAAATCGCAGAGCTTGAAGATCGCTCGAGGAGGAATAATATTAAGTTTAGGAGCATCCCAGAATCTACCCTCCCAGCGATCTAACCAACTATGTGCAACGTCTCATGAAAGCACTTGTACCGACCTTATCGGATATAGAGCTCTGCATGGACAGAGCCCACCGTATACCCAAATCAAAGTTCCTCCCAGACACTGCACCCAGGGATACCTTGGCACGTATACACTATTACCAGGCTAAAGAGCGTGTTATGGCAGCCGCCAAGCAAAGCCCAGTAGTCCCAGATGAGTTCCAGAATGTATCTCTGTATACAGACATTTCGCAGCAAACAGCCATGCATAGGAAAAAACTGGCACCACTCACAAAAATGCTTCGGAATCACTCCATAACCTACAAATGGGGTTTTCCCACAAAGCTACTAGTCACCTGGAATGGGAAAATGTTCCCTATCTATAGTTTGGATAAAGGCATTCAGCTTTTTAAACAATGGCAACTCCTCCCCCCTGATGCCTCCGGGACCAAAACAACCCGAACGTCTTCAAAAGGACTGGTCACAAGCAAAATAACTCTCTGAGCAAAATCCATTTCTCCCTCAGAGCACGGCAATAGGGATCGGCGTGACCTATCGTTCAATGGCCCCATAACCTAACTTCTATAAGGTGTAACTAGTGCTTTGCACTATCTGACAGTACCCCCTACCTAGGAGTAGCAGCTTTGCTGCCCATTTGCCTGCACTATGCCAGGCTTTTATGTTTTTGTTCTTTGTTCTAATGTTTGACTTTTCTTCCACCCTCTTGAGCTTCCCTATACCTCCCTCTTTCCCTACCGGAGTGCTGGTCAGCCTGCTGGAACTACAATGGTCAAGGATGCACGAGAAGCTATTTCCCATATGGAATACAGAGGTATGAGATGGGGATCCCCCTGCACAATCAGTACCAGAACATATAAACCCCTTATCAGGTATGAACTTTCTGTTACATATACAAGTAAAACTCCACGTTCAGTCATGCAAAAGGTATCCAAGCATTAACGGCCAAGTTCAATGCCACTGAAATTTATGTCCTTGATAGAGTTGAGCGAACTTCAAGAAGTCCGGGTTCTGCTGGTTCGGCCGAACTTCGGGACAAAGTCCAGGTTCGGGTCCGGACAGAACCCGAACTTTGTCCCGGACCCCGAACCCCATTGAAATCAATGGGGACCCGAACTTTTAGGCACAAAAATGGCTGTAAAATAGTCCTGGAAAGTCCTAGAGCTCTGCAAAAGGAAGGAAATGGGGGTACGGGTGGGACAAGTGACCTACAAAGAAATGGGGACAGGGAAATAACTTTAAATATTTAAAAAAAAAATAAAAACATAAAAAAAGCAAAAATGGAGGTGAATGTGGATCATCTTCAAACTGGGTCTGAAAAGTATTAATTAATGGTAGAAGCCATATAACAGTTCTAAAATCATCTTCAAACTGTGTCAAAAAAGTATAAATAAGCCGGGAGAGCCCATATCACTGTTCTGCAAACATCTGGAAGCTGTGTGTGTCACTTTAAATAAAACCGGGAATAACTGAACATCTGTTCTGCAAACATCTGGAAGCTGTGTGTGTCACTTTAAATATAACCGGGAAAAACTGAACTACTGTTCTGAAAACATCTGTAAAGTCTGTGTGTCACTTTAAATATAGCCGGGAATAAGTGAACATCTGTTCTGCAAACATCTGTAACGTCTGTGTGTCACTTTGAATATAGCCGGGAATAACTGAACATCTGTTCTGCAAACATCTGTAAAGTCTGTGTGTCACTTTAAATATAGCCGGGAATAACTGAACATCTGTTCTGCAAACATCTGTAAACGTCTTGTCTACAAGTCAATAAGG
>BLSH010054921.1:27992-41169 GCA_018402905.1 Glandirana rugosa | reverse complement strand
GTACCCACTGCCTACACACTCGTGCCTACCCACTCGTGCCTGCGTACCCACTGCCTACCCACGTGCTCGCCCATCCGTGCTCACCCATCCGTCACCCATGCGTCCGTGCTCACCCATCCATGTTCACCCATGCATCCGTGCTCACTCATCCGTCACCCATGCATCCGTGCTCACCCATCCGTCACCCATGCACCCATGCCCACCCATCCATGCTCACCCATCCGTACTCACCCGTCACCCATGCACCCATGCTCACTCATCCATCACCCATGCTCACCCATCCGTGCTCACTCATCTGTCACCCATGCATCTGTGCTCACGCATCTGTCACCCATGCATCCGTGCTCACCCATCTGTGCTCACTCATCCATCACCCAAGCATCTGTGCTCACCCATCCAGCCATGCTCACCCATGCATCCGTGCTCACTAATCCAATCATGCTCACCCATGCAGCCTCATCCGTGCTCACCCATCCAGCCTCATCCCTGTTGACCCATGCATCCATGCTCCACCATCCATCCATGCTCACCCTTGCATTCATGCTCACCCATGCATTCATGTTCACCCATGCATCCATGCTCAGCCATGCATCCGTGCTCTGCCATCCATCTGTGCTCACCCATGCATGCATCCGTGCTCCGCCATCCATCTATGCTCACCCATGCATCTATGCTCACCCATGCATCTGTGCTCACCAATCCAGTCATGCTCACCCATGCAGCCTCATCCATGCTCACCAATCCAGCCGTGCTCACCCATCCAGCCTCATCCGTGTTCATCCATGCATCTATGCTCCGCCATCCATCCGTCCGCCGCCATCCATCCGTGCTCCCCCATCCATCCGTGCTCAGCCATCCATCCATGTTCAGCCATCCATCCATGCTCAACCATCCATCCGTACTCACCAATGCATCCTTGCTCACCCATCCATCCGTGCGCAGTCATCCCCAGCTATGGCTTATTCACCCCCATTTGTGCTCATTTATGCCTCATTCATGTTCATCCATACCACATCAGTTCTCATCAATGACACATCCATGCCACTACAGCACCCATCAGTGCTACTACAGCGCCCATCAGTGCCACCACAGTGCCTCACAATAATGTAATAGGTAGTCAAATTAGATTTGAAAAGTATGCCCCTAGAACGCCTGATGGTGCACCCTGCATGTTGGGCCTCTGTATGTGGCCAGGCTGTGTAAAAGTGTCACTCGTGTGGTATCCCCATACTCGGGACGAGTAGCAGAATATATTTTAGGGTGTCATTTTTGCTGGGTACATGCTGCGTGTTCAAAAGACTCATTATGCCTCCTAGAATATACATTGGAGTGTTTACTTTCCAAAATGGGGTCATTTTTTGGGTGTTTCCATTGCCCTGGTGCTCCAGGACCTTCAAAAGTGCAAGAGGTAGTCAGGAAATTATATGTGTAATTTATGTCCTTAGAACGCCTGATGGTGCTCCCCGCATATTGGGCCTCTCTATGTGGCCAGGCTGTGTAAAAGTGTCACTCATGTGGTATCCCCATACTCGGGACGAGTAGCAGAATATATTTTAGGGTGACATTTTTGCTGGGTACATGCTGCGTGTTAGAAATATTGTATAAATTGACAACCTTGTGTAAAAAAATGCGTTTTCATTTTCTTTCCACATTTTCCAAAAACTTGTGGAAAAAATTAACCGCTCAAAAGACTCATTATGCCTCATAGAATATACGTTGGGATGTTTACTTTCCAAAATGGGGTCATTTTTGGGGCGTTTCCATTGCCCTGGTGCTCCAGGACCTTCAAAAGTGCAAGAGGTAGTCAGGAAATTATATGTGTAATTTATGTCCTTAGAACGCCTGATGGTGCTCCCTGCATGTTAGGCCTCTGTATGTGGCCAAGCTGTGTAAAAGTCTCACACATGTGGTATCACCATACTCGGGAAGAGTAGCAGAATGTGTTTT
The DNA here is from genome assembly GCA_018402905.1 of Glandirana rugosa. Classification (NCBI taxonomy): domain Eukaryota; kingdom Metazoa; phylum Chordata; class Amphibia; order Anura; family Ranidae; genus Glandirana; species Glandirana rugosa. The sequence continues at coordinate 39,222 of BLSH010054921.1, read as the reverse complement.
GGGGTGTAATTGATGGTATGCATATGCTGGGTGTGAGAAATAACCTGTTAATATGACAATTTTGTGAAAAAAAAAAATCTTCATTTTGCAAAGAATTGTGGGAAAAAATGACAACTTCAAAAAACTTTCCAAGCCTCTTAATAAATACGTTGGACTGTCTACTTTCCAAAAAGGGTCATTTGGGGGGTATTTGTACTTTTCTGTCTTGTTAGAGCCTCAAGAAATGAGATAGGCCGTCAGTGCATCAGGTGTGATCAATATTCAGTGATTGGCACCATAGTTTGTAGACTCTATAACTTTCACAAAGACCAAATAATATCCACTCATTTGGGTTATTTTTACCAAAGATATATAGCAGTATAATTTTTGGCCAAAATTTATGAAGAAAAGTTGCTAATTTGCAAAATATTATAACAGAAATAAAGAAAAATGCATTTTTTTTACAACATTTTCGGTATTTTTCCATTTATTGCTCAAAAAATAAACACCCCAATGGTGATTAAATGCCACCAAAAGAAAGCTCTGTTTGTGGGAAAAAAAGGACAAAAATTTCATATGGGTACAGTGTTGCATGAGTGAGTAATTGTCATTCAAAATGTGAGAGTACTGAAAGCTGAAAATTGGTCTGGTTAGGAAGGGGGTTTAAGTGCCCAGTGGTCAAGTGGTTAATAGGCAGAACAGGGACAAGTCATACACTTCTATAAGCATTGCATGTTCAGGCTAAAAAATAATTAGTATAACTGGGGGATGCTAAAAAAGTGGCAACAAAAACTTTGGAAGAGATTAATTTCAAGTCCATAACAAACAAATAATAAAACCACACAGTGATTTGTCTTTTCTATCCTTGTTTTAGTCTATTAGGCTTTACAGACACAGAGCTCAATATATAGACTTAAAATCCTTTCTGTGTTCCATCCTTCCATCTTAATTCCATGCCAAATCCTTGCTTTGAGCTCAGATCTCATAGTCAAGGATGCTTATGGATTTTTTTTTCTTTTACAAAGAGAGTTTTAGGTTGACAAGGCACATGATGATTCCTTTACTGTGGCTAGCATTATGACAATATACAGTATGTTTAGAACCATTCATGTCTTCATTAGAGTTCCCATAAATTATTATTATATATATGTGTCAGAAGAAGAATATTAATTTATCAGACAAATATTTGTAGTGACCTGGCTTTTATGCACTTCGATCAATTTTGCACACATCTTCCACACTTACTGCCAACTTATCTGTTTTCTGCTTTTGCAAAGTTTTCTTCTTTCTTTTCTTTTTATACAAACTGTTTATTTTGGTAATAAATATACAAGTAATACATGAACAGTATAAAATACATTCTAGAAAGGAGAAAACAAAAATGAATTACGGGTAATGGCATAGTCAAAGATAAAACATCACATAATGTCATACAGTACAATCAACATAATGTCATACAGCAAATCAATCTTCAAATTCAGGCATATCATGTAAGGACCTTGAGGTAGATCTCTAACAACCACGTGGTAATAGCAGACTGGAAATCCAAAAAAAAAAGAAAGAAAACAATTATCCAGAAAATAGGTCACATTTCCCAAACCTCCTATTTATTAGAAAAGCAAGGCATAGAATCACAAATCGTGTGAAATATACTGTACGTTTCATCAACATAATACAATTAATAAGGTTTGAAATTGGAGTTTAGTTTTAGGTAGATGATATAAAGCTTGAATGGAGTCCATAGAGAAATTCTGCACAAAAGCCAGTGTCATAATAATATGGACATATACTGCCAGATGACACTATCAAATGCAAAGTTATTATTTGCAAATCAATTTACCAGTGTACCTTTATTGTTCCAAATACCTCTTTATAGCAATGACTGCAATTATTGTGCAACACAGGCCGACTGCACATACACAGCATAGAATATGTTTGTTACAGAATGACTGATTATTTAACTTTTGTGCAAATTTCAGTCCTCTAATGCTACTGCTGTGGAGGCTTATTTACCCTGCAAGGGATAATACCATGAACTACTACTACATGTATGGTTCTTTGATGTCAGTCTTGACTTGCTAAATTGGTGTTGATGGAGTTACTGACACTTCATATAATCAACCTGAACACTCATCAGTGCATACAGTCAACCTTGAAGGGTAATTTTTCACTGCAGCTTAACTGAACAGGCACACATTTCCACTACCAATACATGGTGTCCTTCCATGCTCGGGACTTATACCAACACACTCCTCTGCTGGCCTCCACCCTATATAGCATACGTAAAAAAAGTTCACATCTACATTCACTCTCTAGTAACTCCTATTTAGAAAGCAGGATATCCCCTATTCTTGGAAAGATCTTCCTCATGATCACCCCATGTCACCCAGCAATGGTATCCAACTGACTGGTTTACATAATAGAGTCAGACAATGGGGAATAAAAGGTGTAATGATTCAACTCATGTGCCTCAAAATGTGTCACAAACAAATATGACATAACTACAATGGAAGTATGTTTAAGGAAAAAGAGACAGAAAAGTTTGCATGGGAGTCCCAAGAAAGGATCCCTCCCAGTCCCTATGGTCAGTGAATATAATCATAGATGTCCAGGTCCTAAATACTTTTTCTATGAAGTTTATTAAGTAGGCTCTCATTGGTTTTGGAGCCATATATTTAATATGTCGCTTCTTGAAAGAAAGAGCACATAGTTCTTTTATTTGTATTTGGGCTTCTTTGGTTACCATTACTGTCACAGAATACCTAATGTTTAAATATTGTAGCTGAATAATTTAATGTTAAACCTGCACTAGAAAGGTAACAGCTGGACTATGACTGGTCTGTGTGGAAAACAAAAGTACCTTCTTTTCATCTGACATTTGATCATGGAGCCCAGAATGCCTTAGGTGACTTATGGACATTGTTCTTGGAGACTATTAATCGTGATAAGTCTATACGTTATTAAATATGTTAGCGGAATATGATCGACACTAAAACATGCAACACTAATTATCACTTGCCAACAATATGTTAGTCACATAATTTAAAAAGTCTGTATAATTGTATCTTTTCCCAAATATCCAAAACTTAAAGTGTTTAAAATGCAAACATTACGCCTTTTCCTTTATTTTTACCTGCAACTAACCTTTATAAAATAAGAATGTGTCCATCAAATAAGAAAAGTGACAGTCATGTTGGATGCACAAAGTGATCATGACTTTCAGGGTTAAAAAGAAAGTGGGTTGTGTGCCAATCAATCAACCACTTTGAAATTCCATGTCTGCTCTGAATAAACAATGAAATATTGCAGTGTCAATAAAAAATTGGCAGGTCTGCTGTGTTGATTTTATGGCATATTTACCCGCAATGTCCTTTAATCCCAACACAATAGCAACAAGAGAATCCTAGCTTAAGAGAGAAATGTCTGGACATGCAAGGAACTACTAAATATAAAGGAGCTGTTATCTCCTTTCTTGTACTACAAAAGTCCTCTTCTACTATGGAGGTTTATACATACATTGAAATGGAAATGCATTCTTTTATGATAAAACTACATGCAATGGTTTGTATTTTATGTACAGTATATACAAAAAAAAACACATCTCTTAAAAGATCCCTGTTTTCATATCGCTGTCTCTTCACAATGTGACAACTAATAGCTATGTTTACAGCACAGCAGATCCTATGATAAAAATGAAACTCAGTTAAAGGCCCACTAAAGGGAAAAATATTGTATTCTAGTATTTGTATGTGGCTAAAACTAGGGATGAGATCAGTTTTCAGTCCAAAGCCAGGTTCAATTGAACTTTCTGACTGAATCCACATATTTGGAATGTTTATTGGGAATTGCCCAACAAAAGGTCCCAAAATGCTTTGCAATAACCCATCATTGACCAAAGACTTACACCCAACCCCTGGCCATGTCCTTTGTGTGTTGGAGTTTAGTGAGAGAGAAAGGGACAGCTGAAAGTATTGCAGGGAGAGACAGGTTTACAATGCAGTGTGCTACCACAGGGCTATATAGTGTGGCATATACAGTGCTATATCTATTAATGCTGTATATTCCCACTGATTCTGTGAAGTAAATTGCAATTTGTAAGCTAGGGAGAGCAGAGTATAGGTCCATCTGTATTCCTCGTGATTTGAACTGGCTTTTTTTCTTATTTTTGTGTGTTTGTTAGTAACCACATCTGTTGCTGTTATACTCCTTTGTTTGGGGGGGGGGGGGGGTTATTATTTTCTTAATTTATTTTTCTTTTTTTTTTATTCATGTATTTTATATTTTAAAGTTTTAAAAAAATGTAAAAAGAAGAAGAGATGTTTTAGGATTGGTGTTTTTTTTAAGCTGCAAACAAGTTATGATCTCCCTCACCCTGTCATTGTTCTGCAAATTGTCACAAAATAGTCAACTAAATTATTTCAGCATTTCAGCACAGTATTAGCAACTTGCTACAGGAGGAGGTGCAGCAATTAATTGCATCTGAGGTTAAGGAGGAAAGCAACAAGAACATAGAGGGAGGGCTCAGAGAACCATTTAACACCGATGTTCCTGCAGCTGCAGCTTACTGCCATGTCGGCTACATTGATAAAGAAGTGGGAATTGATGATGAGGTCTGTACTTGGGTGCCAGATATACATAATGTAGGTGGTAAGTAAGAGAGAGGTACATTATTAAGGCATCTGATGGCTTACAGACTTGGAAATCCACTCCTTGCCACAAGTAACCACTTGGTCTGTGGCTACAGGTGAACAGCAAAGGTTGTTCTCAGCCTGTCATTATTTTGTCTAGGCTAAGGGGCTGCTGCTATTTGTATACATATTCCAGCTGCAAGAATCCATCCTCTGATTCTTGTGAATAGAATTCGGTGTCTGCAGGACAGCACTCATGAGATGGCTTTGTCAATGGAGACAGTAGACAGGCTGATCTTTGAGAAAGTGAGACAGTCCTGCATCAGCGACTACCAAGCCCCTACTGCTGATGCTACAGATTCAAATTTATGTTAGATAAATGTTAGATGCATTGCAATACATCCCTTCACGGCTATGCTAGCCGGGAAAAATGACAGGGTGACCTGGAAGTGATGTCATACATGTGGCTTTCCTGGTCACAGCAAGAATCAAAGGAGATCAGATGTGTGTCTGCTCTGGCACCTGCCATATTTTCCGGCTCAGTTTACCCATCAGCGGGCCGGGATGGTACTGGGTGTGTGTGGAAGCAATCAGGAGGCAGCGCAGCTGCCCAAATGCTTCCTTTCTGGCAGGCAGGAGTCTGCTTGTCAGTTTTACACACAATCTCAGTGGCTGCAGATTAAGTTTGAACACCCCCCGCTGTCAGGTCTGTACAATGGGTTTTAATGTTGACATTTAAACCACCAGAAAAGACCCTCTCCCTGCTTAAAGATACATTTTTTAATGCTTTTTTTCATTGTCACATGTCCCCCAGGATAGTGCCCTGTTCATTATGCCCTTCAGCCCAGAAAATGGCCATTACTGATTTCTAAGATTTGGCTCACATTGATTTTGCCTCTGAACTTTCACTAAGTTTACAATATTACCCCAAAACCCCCCTGAGCAGTTAAGCTTATCACTAGTTAATGCCTGTAAATATAGTATTCAGTATATAAATTATTATTTTTTTGTTGTTTTACACACACAAAAAATACATACCTTTATTTGCCCACATTTACATTCAGGACAAGCTGTCTAGTTACAGATTCCTGATCAAACCTTACAACACTACTGATTAAAAAGTGTTAGTTGGTGTTAGGCTTTATTTTTTTGTCTTATACTTAAGGCCCATTTAAGGGATACAATACTTTTCTACAGCAGAAGGAATAGCACTGTCATCCTTTAAAGCTGAACTAAAAGGTGAATACTTACCTGTTCAACTGTTCCTCGCCAAAGATAACATATTCTTTTGAGTACCAGTCTGTTGGCCTCTTTATTTATTGGCCAGCGGGGGGATGACATCACTTAGGGGACTACCCCGATGAAGTCATATGGGTGTGATGTAACGTGTAGGGTATCCCAGACCAGAAATTATGTTTGGAGAGCATTTTCATGCTGAGTATATGATACCAAATGCATTTTTTCAGTTTTTTATGTAAGAGTTATTCCTTTAATTAAAAAAAATGTTATTAACAATATTACACTATGGGAGGCTTCTTTGTTTCTACCCTACCATATAGATAAGTGCATGTGAGGGAGTCTTAAAGAGACCACCACCATAGGATATCCAAATCAACTGAGAAGGACTATAAGTGGGCTAGCTTTGATGGAGGATGATTTCTACATGTAATCAAAAGCGTATTTGATTACTCATTAAGGTAAGAATACTTGGGAGCACTGAAGTGTTACCATCAGGTGGAAGTACACAATTTTTTTCTATGGTGTCACACTGAAGCTGCCTTCACTGAAGGAAGAAAACTGGGCACCTTATTTATCATCTAATACAGACCATTATGCACTTTTTAACACGTGCGCTTTATTTTATTTGTATCACTTTTTATGCACTGTTATGTGAATTGATCTGTTTGATGATTTGATTATTTATTTTTATCTCGGATCATTTGAGATTATTGGTTTTAAGTATCAGTTTTATTTATTTTGGTTTGCGCAACACTTACTCATATTTATTATTCTATTACTGATGGGAACACAGTGTGGTGTTTGCAGCAACCACACCAGGAATTTCTTTGTGCACCTATTAGTATATACATTATTTTGTTCACTTACTACAGAGCTTTTTTACACAGAGGTAGTGCAGAGGTACATTTTATTTATTATTTGGACTATATAGTAACAGAGAGTCTAATGGAGAATCACTACTTCAGTAAACCAGTTCAGAACACAAACAGCTACTTGTGATTATCCTAATAAGCAACTTCCCACTCAGTGAAGTCTAGGGTAGCTCTGGTAACACAGGTGAACAGCTGGAGGGATCCAAGGCCCAAAAATATATGGTCATTTCACTGAAAGTGCAGGACTCTGGTAGCAATTGGGGAAGTCTGCCCACAGGTCTTCTGAAGAAGCCTTGCTCTATTATGTTCCTGCCCAGCTGCTTGAACACTGGTTCTGACAGCAGAGGGACCCGGCTGAAGATCGTTTGCCCAGCTACCTTCGACTCCCCAAGTGTAGCCTCTTTGAGTTGCTGAGAGAGGGATCCTGAGGAACTTATACTACCTGAGCATGTCCAGGTACCCAGAGAATTGTGAGAAATGGAGTTAGAGGGGCCTGCACCTATACCTGAGCATGATGAGTAAATAGACACTCCGCTACACGTATGTACTGTCTTTTTTAAAGGTACGGCTTACTTTAATCAAAGTTAAACGTTTCTAATTCAGACAGATCAAACAGAGCACTTTGCAATGCCCCTGTATATAATTGAAGCCTTTTTCCTTTAATTCTCTGCTTGCAATCTTCGTCCCAAAATGTAAGGCTTTTTATAGCATGCAGTGATTTTTTAGGTGATGAAATAATATTCTAATTCTGACTGATCAGAGACCAGACTATAGGGTTTATTAGCGACATGAAGAAATCGGATAGGCTGTACCTCCACTGGCGATAAAAAGTCTCTTTATTGAAAAATAGTAGTCAAAAAAGCACAGGATGTGTACAGACAGGGGAGAGAAAAAGATTGGGTTGACGTGTTTCACACGATTCACGTGCTTTATCAAAACCACAATCCTGCAACCACAATACATACCTATATATGTAGTGGATCCTAAATTGGTCCAGGTGTAATTAACCTCATGATTGCAAGAAGTCATTTCAGGATGAAAAAACTTCCTCATAGGTAGCAAAGTGTCAAACACCCTAAACCACCTATGTTGGTCATAAATAGCACAGAGTTAATTAAAAAAAAAATATCATTCCAAAAAATGAAAAGAAAAGAAAAAAAAAGAAAAGAAAAAAAAAGACAAGAGGCATGAAATAAAAACAATAACATAAAAAAATATATAAATCTGAGAATGAAAACCAAAACCATAACAGATGGGATGGATTACAACACACCAAGTGGTAAGACACAATGCAGTCAGTATATTAATGGAAAAATGAAAAATGTAAAAAAAAACAAATTAAACAAAGAAATCACGTACCTAATCCAAATACTTTACATAAACATAACATTTAATCCAAAAATGCCAGCTGCATTGATATCTAGTCATAAAAATGAGTGAAATCCCACTCAAAATTTAAGCCCGTGGAAATTCTTGTACCAAGAGAAAATATCCAGAACACTTCCCGTTTACACAAAATTCTGAATCTATCACTTCCCCTTCTAGGTGTTATCACCTTTTCTATGCCCTGCATTAATACAGGGTCACCCCCGTGATGTTCGTTGAAACGCCGGGCCACATTAGTGCAGTGTTCCTAATTGATATTGGAGATGTGATCGTTCAAACGATCTCTGAGTCTCCTGGTAGAACGGCCCACATATTGGACTCTACATGTGTTATAAGTGATCAAATAAATAACATTTCACGTATTGCAATTTATGAATGTTTTAATATGAAAGGTTCTATTATTAGTAGTGGACTGAAAATGATCACCCTTCACAATGTGGATTAGATATGTAATTACTTTGTTTATTTTTATTTTTACATTTTTCATTTATCCATTAATATGCTTACTGCACTGTGTCTGGCCACTTGGTGTGTTGCAATACATTTAATCTGTTATTGTTTTGGTTTTCATTCTCAGATTTATATATATGTATTTATGTTATTGTTTTTCTTTCATGCCTTTTTACTTTTTCTCTTCTTTTTTTGGAATGGTATTTTGTTTTGAATTTACTCTGTGTTATTTATATGACCAACATAGGTGGTTTAGGGCGTTTGCCTTTGCTACCTATGAGGGTTTTTTCATCCTGAAATGACTCCTTGCAATCATTAGATTAATTACGCCTGGACCAATTTAGGTTCCAATATATATATATATATATATATATATATATATATATATATATATATATATATATGCGTGTATTGTGGTTGCGGGATTGTGGTTTTGATAAAGTCCCATCCTGTACCCATCCTGTGCTTGTGTTTTTATGACTACTATTTTTCAATAAAAACTTTTTATCACCAGTGGAGGTGCAGCCTATCCAATGTATTTGTTTTGCTTGTGACTGTTGCAGTGTCAAGGCGTGCACTCCACTATATGGCAATTATCCTGGACTACCTTGGATTACAGCCTTAGGTTAACTCATCTGTGAGCAGATGATTGTTTACCCTACAGGGTTTATTTACTAAAATAACAGGTAGACTGTGCACTTTGCAAGTGCAGTTGCATCAAAACATAGCAAATGAGGTAAAGCTTCACTTTACAAAGAATACCCAATACCGTCCCTGACAAAAGTCTTGTCGCTTGTGTACAAATTGACCTGAAGTGCCGCTGAAATATATTTCTAATCAAGATTTTTTTACAAGAAATGGCTCATTTTAATCCCAACAGCTTTTGTAATAATGTTTCAGTGCAAAACGAAACTGTCAAAAAGTATTCTAATATTCACAGCTTGGTAAAGCCCATTGAGTCAATTTTTGCAAAGACATAAGTGTTGTCACCTTGTCATATGAGCTTCACCTGTGACTAATAATGGATCAATTAGGTCTCAGGTGTGTATAAAAAGAACCCCAGTACACTAGACCTTCACATCAACTGCAACTAGACCTCTGCAAACATACCTAAGATTCACCCTGATACTAAAGTTTTGATTATCAAGAGGCTGAAGACCAGATCCACTGCTGATGTGGCAGACACCTTCAATGTGTCTCAGCGTCAAGTACAGAGGATACAAAAAAGATTTGAAGAGACTGGAGACGTTTTTTACAAGCCCAGGTCAGGCAGACCCCGCAAGACAACTGTTCGAGAGGACCGTTTGTTGGCTCGATAATCCAAGGCCAGCCCATTTTCCACTGCATCAGAGCTCCACAAGACCTGGTCACCTGAAGTCCCTGTGTCAATCAGAACAGTTTGTCAAATTCTGTCTGGAAATGGCCTCCATGGTCGAATCAGTGCCCAGAAGCCAGCACTAAACAAAAGACAATTGAAAAACTGTGTGGCATTTGCCAAGGCCCACAGCCTGCTAAAAGGATGGACGCTGGAAAAGTGGCAGGAGGTGGATTTTTCAGATCAATCTTCTGTTGAATTACACCACAGTCTCTGCAAATATTGCAGGAGACCTACTGGAGTCCGCATGGATCCGAGATTCACCCAGAAAACAGTGAAGTTTGGTGGTGGAAAAATCATGGTCTGTGGTTACATTCAGTATGGGGGTGTGCGAGAGATCTGCAGGGTGGAAGGCAACATCAATAATCTAAAATACCAAGAAATCTTAGCTACCTCTTATATTCCCAACCATAAAAGAGGCCACATTCTGCAGCAGGATGGTGCTCTATCGCATACTTCCATCTTCACAACAAAATTCCTCAAGGCGAAGAAGTTCAAGATGCTCCAGGAATGGCCAGCCCAGTCACCAGACATGAACATCATTGAGCATATGTGGGGTAGGATGAAAGAGGAAGCATGGAAGATGAAACCAAAGAATATTGATGAACTCTGGGAGGCATGCAAGACTGCTTTCTTTGCTATTCCTGATGACTTCATCAATAAATTGTATGAATCCTTGCCAAACCTCATGGATGCAGTCCTTCAAGCTCATGGAAGTCATACAAGATATTAAATTTGGATCTCACAGCACCACTACTTAATTTGCTGACATATTTTTGTATTTATAAATGAGAAAACTGCGCTAACCCTAATAAAAACTTCACTCTGTAACACAGCTGCAGCAATAAAGTGTGACTCCTACACCCAAATAATACAAAACATGAGAAAAAGCTGCGCTAGTGTATATACCAAAAATAAAATGGAAAAAGAAAATAGTATCAAGTGAAAAATAGTGATAACAGTGAATGAATTCATAAAACTCCAAGTGAATAAAAGTCCATGTAAATAAAGTCCACAGTGACTAGTGATGAAATAATAATCCTTAATCAAATGTGAAAGGGATGCCCGACATGCACCACTCACTTCAAAAATAATCCCAATCGCGTCAAAAGAGTAAATATTTATGTTTTTATACAGTCGTTTAATTCATCACCACGACACTCTAGGTTTAAATTATAGAACATACTGAAGGTACTCGAACTTCCTGACGTAGGTACTCCAAACCGTTCCTAAGTATGTTAAATAACTACTTCAGTAGTCCTTATCGTTTCTTTCGTCAGAACGTACGGAGGGTCTCAAGT
>BLSH010054921.1:6462-23490 GCA_018402905.1 Glandirana rugosa | reverse complement strand
GCAACCCAATCTGCATGGGCTCAGAGGAATCCGGAGGAGAGGAGGAGGAAGTCGTTGGCCGGAAGGCCGGCAGCGTCGGGTAACTGGGCACCCGAGGGAGCATCCAGGTAGGACACAATGGTCCAGAGGACCTTTCGGCGCGGCGCTCTCTGATGCGCCGGTCTATGGAGATGGCCAAGGTGACCAGCTCCTCCAGGGTCTTAGGAATCCCCACTCGAGCCAACTCATCCTTTACTGCCTCCGACAGCCCCATACGAAATTGAAAGATAAGTGCCGTGCTGCCCCAGGCGGTATCGGAACTCCAGCGCCGAAACTCGGCGGCGTAATCCTCCACAGGGCGGCGGCCCTGCTGGAGGTTGTACAGGGTGGCTTTGGCCGTGGAGGCCAGATGGGGGTCATCATAAAGCTGCGCCATGGCCAAGAAAAGGGCTGCAGCATAAGCAACCTCGGGGGCATTCTGCTCCCACAATCTGAGGGACCAGGCTTGGGGTTCACCCTGCAAGAGAGAAATCACAAATCCAACCTTGGTGCTCTCTACTCAAAATGTCCATGGCTGGAGACCCAGATATAAGTCGCAGGCGCTCCGGAAGACCCGAAACTTGTGTCGGTCGCCGGAGAATTTATCCGGCAGCGGGACCTTGGGCTCCGAGGGTAGGGCCACTATGGTGCGGGCAGCAGCGGAGCCGGAGGCAGGGGAGGTAGACAATTCCTGTACCCGTTCTTCCAACCGGGTGTATCCCTCTTGCAGGTTCTTTTAACGGCCTGGGTGAGGCCAGCCAGATGGGCGCACAAGTCGCCCATAGCGGAGCATGTTCCCTGCTCAGACTCAGTCATGGCTGCTCGTTTCTGTTATGTACCTGACGGTGGAGTCTGTCTTGTGCAGGGAACAACCGCTCTTGCGCACCCGATTCAAGGACCCCTGGTAGTGTAGACAGAGGCCCGAGAGTGCGGAATGGCACGAGGGCTGGATGGTCACTGATGCTGTAGTGAGGTTCCAGGAAGTCGTGCAGACAGAAGAATGGTCGTACAGGTAGGGTCGGCAACAGGCAGGCAGAAAGGTACAAAAGGATTAGGCAGGCGGATCGTCAAGTTCAGGCAAAGGTTCGTTAACGGGTGGGCAGCGGAGGTACAGAGGAGTAGACAAGCGGATGGTCGTAGATAGCCGGGGTCGGTGCAGGTAGCGGACAACAGGTCAAGGCAAGCCGGGTCAACAGGAAACAGATGAACACAGGAACAGGTGGGGGAGCTGTGGCCCACAGGTCTGGAACACTGTAGAACGAGCAGCAGTTCAGTGCAGGAGTCCCAGGGTTTAAATAGGCGCCGTTTGCGCGCACCACCGCGGGAACGCCCAGAATCACTGGCAAGGCTATTTTACTAACATTGCCCCCCCAAGGGGCAGCCTCCAGATGCCTACCGAGTGTCACCATCCTGGCACTTTCGTTTGAAGGCCTGGATGTTCCCTTCGGGTTCCCATGAGTTCTCTTCCGGGCCGAAACCCTTCCACTTGATCAGATATTGGGTTACACCCGCTCTCCGGCGGCTCTTTAAAATTGCTTCCACCTCAAACTCCTCCTCTCCGTTAACTAGGATGGGACCTGGTGGTCCTGTTTTTCGGCCAGAGAAGGAATCGCGGACCACGGGCTTTAATAGGGAAACGTTGAAAACCGGGTGGATCTTCAGAGATGGTGGAAGATCAAGTTCGAAAGCCACCCGGTTAATCTGTGTTTTCACAGGAAAAAGGCCCCAGAAACCTCGGGCCCAATTTTTTCGAGGGGCATGCAAGCTTCAAATTTTTGGTTGATAACCAAACATGGTCACCGGGTTGGAGCTCCATCTCCCCCCATCTCTTCTTGTTGTAGGCTTCCTTGCTAGCCTCCCGAGATTTGTTTAACGTGTCCTGAAGAAGTCGACAGTTGGTGTGCAGAAAGTTGGTGACATCCTGTGCTGCTGGAACGGAACATTCTGGGTTCAAGTCGGGCAGAAATGTGGGATGGTAGCCATAATTGGCCCAAAATGGGGACTGCTGGGTGGCCGAATGGATAGAATTATTGTAGGCGAACTGGGCCATAGGCAGCAGTGCAACCCAATCATCTTGGGAGAAGGACGAAAAACATCGCAGATATTGCTCCAGCGTCTGGTTCGTCCTTTCTGTTTGACCATTGGTCTGAGGGTGGTACGCTGAGGAGAATGCCAGTTCGATTTCCAGTCCAGCACACAAGGCTCTCCAAAATTTTTTACGTGAACTGGACGCCTCGATCAGACACAATGTTGCTGGGCACTCCATGCAGTCGGACAACTTCCTTTATGAATATACGGGCTGTTTCAGCCGCTGAAGGGGTCCCCTTCACAGGAATGAAATGAGCCATCTTTGTCATCCGGTCCACAATGACAAAGATGGTAGAAAACCCCTCTGACGGAGGGAGTTCTACGATAAAATCGATCGCCAGTTGCGACCACGAGCGTTCAGGTATAGGAAGGGGGTTCAACAGGCCCCAGGCTTTGGCTCTGTCTGTTTTGTTCCTGGCACAGATGGGACAGGCTCCAACATACTTTCTGCAGTCCTCCAAAATGTTGGGCCACCAGAATGACACAATGAGACAAGCTCAGCGGTCTTTTGTGTGCCAAAATGTCCTGCCAGTTTATGGTCGTGGCAGCGACCCAAAACTCTAAGCCGCAAACTTGCCGGAATGAACATCCTCCATCCCAGCCACCATAGACCATCTCTTACGGATAATCGAGTGTCTCGATCGGTGGCGGACTCGTCCAATACCCGACGAAGTTGGGAGAGAAAGTCCTCATCTGTCAACAGGAAATTCCGTGCGGGCAGTATAGTATCCGGTGGAGTGGTATCGCCTGTTTCTGTGAACATTCGGGAAAGGGCGTCGGGCTTACTATTCTTGGATCCGGGACGGTAAGTAAGGTGAAAGTGAAACCTGGAAAAGAATAGCGCCCAGTGGGCTTGCCTAGGTCTCAATCTTTTTGCAGTTCGGAGATATTCCAGGTTTTTATGATCCCTGAATATCAAGATAGGGTGAGAGGCCCCTTCCAACAAATAGTGCCACTCCTCTAATGCAGATTTAATAGCCAGTAATTCCCGGTCTCCCACGTCGTACTTCCGCTCAGGAGCAGTCAGCTTCCTAGAAAAGAATGCCACTGGGTGGAGCAGGGCCTTGACACCCTGGCGTTGGGACAGGATAGCCCCTACTGCTGTCTCAGATGCGTCCACCTCCAGGATGTATGTCAAAGCTGGATCCGGGTGCTTCAGAATGGGAGCAGATGTGAAGAGGGCCTTGAGTTTCTGAAAAGCGGCTTGCGCTTCGGGGGACCACTTGGACCGGGTATTTTGCTTGGTTAACCTTGTGATGGGCTCCACGATGGCGGAAAATCCTTTAATGAATTTTCTGTAAAAATTTGCGAAGCCCACAAACCTCTGTACTCCTTTTCGGTCCGTGGGTGCAGGCCATTCCAGGATGGTGGAAACCTTCTGGGGATCCATGTGGACACCCGTCGTAGAGATGACCAGCCCCAGGAACTGCATACTGGGCTGTTCAAACGAACATTTCTCCACTTTGGCATATAAGCCATGCTGCCGTAGACGCCCAAGAACCTTGGTGACGTGCCTGCGGTGTTCCTCCAAGGAATTGGAAAAGACCAGGATGTCATCTAAGTAAATTATAACAAAAAGATCCAGGAAGTCTCGGAACACGTCGTTGACGAAATGTTGGAAGGTTGCGGGGGCATTACATAGGCCGAAGGGCATCACCAGGTATTCATAATGCCCAAACCTAGTACGAAATGCCGTCTTCCATTCGCCTCCCTCTCTGATCCGGATAAGATTATATGCCCCCCGCAAGTCGAGCTTGGTAAAGACAGTTGCAGACGCTAGCCGTTGAAAAAGTTCAGGAACCAAAGGTAGCGGGTACTGGTTTTTGATGGTTACCCGGTTAAGTTCCCTATAATCTATGCACGGCCGGAGTGAGTGGTCTTTTTTCTCCACGAAGAAGATGCCGGCTCCGGCCAGAGATGTAGATGGCCTGATGAATCCTTTCTTGGTGTTCTCCTCTAAGTAGGATTTAAAGGCCGCCAACTCCGGTTCGGAAAGAGGGTAGATCCGCCCGAACGGCACCTCTGCCCCGGGCAGCAGTTCAATGGGGCAATCGTAGGGCCTGTGTGGCGGAAGTTTGTCTGCCCCCTTCTTACTAAAGACATCAATGAATGCATGGTAGGCCAGGGGAAGAAGAGCCCGAACATCCGGTTCGGTGTCGGCCTCCAGGCTGAGGAGATTTGGAACAGTCCCGTCCCTAGGGCCCAGACAATGCCGACGGCAGTATGGAGATAGGAACCGGACAGTTCCAGTAGCCCAGTTGATGCTGGGGTTGTGGGTCTGGAGCCAGGGCAATCCCAGGATGATGGGGCAGAGTGGAGAGGTAATGGCATCCAGCCGCAGATGTTCCTTGTGACCATCCGGGGTGCAGGTAAGCAGAGGGATTGTCTCATGTGTGATGGTTACGGATTTAATATGTGATCCATCGGCCAGGCGGATCACCAGTTTGTGAGCTTTGGGTTGTAGGGGGATGTGGTGCTGTGCCGCAAAGTCCAGATCGACGAAGCAGCTGCATGCGCCGGAGTCAAGGATAGCCGACACCGTGATAATCCCTCCGAGAAGCTACAGAGACAAGAGAATGGTGAGATGGGTACGGGAGTGAACTGGTACATCAGAGACAGTGGACAGGCACTTACCACGCTTCGCGGGGCATGTCCGAACCATGTGACCAGGTTCTCCACAATAGAGGCACAGACTCAGCTGGAACCGGCGTTGTATTTCCTCACTGGTGAGTGATGGTCGGAGCAACCCAACCTGCATGGGCTCAGAGGAATCCGGAGGAGAGGAGGAGGAGGTCGTAGGCCGGAAGGCCGGCGGCGTCGGGTAACTGGGCACCCGAGGGAGCATCCAGGTAGGACGCAATGGTCCAGAGGACCTTTCGGCGTGGCGCTCTCTGATGCGCCGGTCTATGGAGATGGCCAAGATGACCAGCTCCTCCAGGGTCTTAGGAATCCCCACTCGAGCCAACTCATCCTTTACTGCCTCCGACAGCCCCATACGAAATTGAAAGATAAGTGCCGCACTGCCCCAGGCGGTATCGGAACTCCATCGCCGAAACTCGGCGGCGTAATCCTCCACAGGGCGGCGGCCCTGCTGGAGGTTGTACAGGGTGGCTTCGGCCGTGGAGGCCACATGGGGGGTCATCATAAAGCTGCGCCATGGCCAAGAAAAGGGCTGCAGCAGAAGCAACCTTGGGGGCATTCTGCTCCCACAATCTGAGGGCCCAGGCTTGGGGTTCACCCTGCAAGAGAGAAATCACAAATCCAACCTTGGTGCTCTCTAATGAAAATGTCCGTGGCTGGAGACCCAGATATAAGTCGCAGGCGCTCCGGAAGACCCGAAACTTGCGTCGGTCGCCGGAGAATTTATCCGGCAGCGGGACCTTGGGCTCCGAGGGTAGGGCCACTATGGTGCGGGCAGCATCGGAGCCGGAGGCAGGGGAGATAGACAATTCCTGTACCCGTTCTTCCAACTGGGTGTATCCCTCTTGCAGGTTCTTGACGGCCTGGGTGAGGCCAGCCAGATGGGCGCACAAGTCGTCCATAGCGGAGCATGTTCCCTGCTCAGACTCGCTCAGAGTCATGGCTGCTCGTTTCTGTTACGTACTTGACGGTGGAGTCTGTCTTGTGCAGGGAACAACCGCTCTTGCGCACCTGATTCAAGGACCCCTGGTAGTGTAGACAGAGGCCCGAGAGTGCGGGATGGCACGAGGGCTGGATGGTCAATGATGCTGTAGTGAGGTTCCAGGAAGTCGTGCAGACAGAAGAATGGTCGTACAGGCAGGGTCGGCAACAGGCAGGCAGAGAGGTACAAAGGATTAGGCAGGTGGATCGTCACGTTCAGGCAAAGGTTCGTTAACGGGCGGGCAGCGGAGGTACAGAGGAGTAGACAAGCGGATGGTCATGGATAGCCGGGGTCGGTGCAGGTAGCGGACAACAGGTCAAGGCAAGCCGGGTCAACAGGAAACAGATGAACACAGGAACAGGTGGGGGAGCTGTGGCCCACAGGTCTGGAACGCTGTAGAACGAGCAGCAGTTCAGTGCAGGAGTCCCAGGGTTTAAATAGGCGCCGTTTGGCGCCGTTTCCGGCGCGTGTGCGCGCACAGGCGCGCGCGGGTGCGCACGGAGCGCACGAACGTGCACGGGAGTGCACGCACCACCGCGGAAACGGCCAGAATCACTGGCAAGGCTATTTTACTAACACCCACTTTAGGCGGGAACAGATACTTACCGACTTTCATTGATGATTATTCCAGGTGCACAACTACTTATCTGATGACACACAAGGATGAAGCAGATACCATACCTGAAGAAACAAGGAATAGTACACCAGGCAACCACACCATACACTCCTGAACAAAATGGTGTAGCAAAAAGGAAAAATCATATTCTTATAGAAATGGGCAGGTGCATATTGTCAGATGCCAACCTACCTCAAAAGTACTAGGGAGAAACAGTCATAACCTCAACCTACCTACAGAACAGACTATCCTTAAGAGCCATTAAAAGTACTCCATTTGAAATGTGGCATGGATCAAAGCCTGGCTTAAGGCACATCAGCGTGTTTAGATGTAAAGCATATGCCTATATTCCAAATGAAAAGCGATCAAAGCTCTAGAGCAGAGCCATAGACTGCATTCTAGTAGGCTACAGTGAGCAAACTAAGGGTTACAGAATCCTACACGCAAAGACTGACAATGTGACAATAAGCCATATTGTTTATTTTGATGAAAGCCCATCACCAGAAGCACAGATCCCATAAATCTGTGAAGTGTCAAGCATACCAGAATAAAAGGTTGACCAAACAAACCTGTGCAGGAGTCAGAACAAGAGGTGGAACGCACAATGCCTAAACCAAGTTCCCCACCAGATCTTGCTGAACTGCTTGAAATCAGAAAATTCACTCGGACTACAAAGGGGATACCACCCGCAAGCTATCATACACTGTCAAAACACACATCCTTGGATGACATAGAAAAACTGCCAAAACATGAAGCCAATAAATGGTGAAATGTAGCAGAAGAAGAATTAAAGTCTCTTCAAGAAAATAAAACCTGGACACTCACAGAGCTCCCTCCTAACTGTAAAACTATAGGAAGTAAGTGGACTTTCAAATTAAAGTCAGACGCAGATGGGAATATCCTCAAATACAAAGCTAGACTAGTTGCCAAGGGTTACTCCCAGAAATTTGGTGAAAATTATGATGAAACGTTCGCTCCCGTCGTAAAACACTCCACCATCAAAGCGCTTCTTAGCACTGCAGGGCATGCAAGTGAAACACCTAGTTGTTAAAACTGCTTTCCTATATGGAGAAACCACCAGGGGTTGAGCAAGGAGACAACCTGTGTAAACTTCAGAAGAGCATCTACGGTCTTAAACAATCTGCAAGGATGTGGAATGAGAAAGTGAATCAAGTACTTACTAGAGAGGGATTCTGAATTAGTAAAGCAGACCCCTTTACTCCAGGAATCAATAAGACACATGGATATACATCCTTATCTATGTCAATGATATTATAACCTATTTTGAACAAGAAGAGATTACAATCAGATAGTTCACAAGCTGAAAGAAACTTTTGAAATGAAAGAGCTAGGGAACAATAACTACTATCTGGGAATCCAAATAGAGAGAGAAAAAGATGGAAGTTATCTTCTCAACCAAAAAATCTCAGAAAATCTCCAAAATCTTGGAACAATTCCATATGCAGGATGCAAAGGAAGTGACAACAATGAATCAGAAAACTTGCTACCCAACAATGATATCTATCGCAGAGCAATCAGTAAGCTGTTATACATTGCCACTGTGACAAGACCAGACTGCAGCAGTGGACATACTATGCAGGAAAGTCTCAGCTCCCTGTCAGCATGACTGGAACACAGTGAAGAGAGTGATGCAGTACCTCAAAGGAACAATTCAGATGAAGTTTCGGTTACTAGCAACATCAAATCCACAACTGGTTGGATATGTGGATGCTGATTGGGCCAGGGACTGCACAGGCCGCAAATCCACAAGTGGATTCATCTTCCAGCATGAGGAAGGAACCGTAAATTGGTCTAGTCAAAAGCAAACAACTGTCGCTCTATCTTCAACTGAATCAGAGTACATTACAGCAGCACACACGTCAAGAAGCGATATGGATTTGCCAACTTTTTGTGGACATTGGGGAAGACATGTCAAAATCAATTCCCATTTTTGAAGACAACCAGGAATGTATAAAGCTTACGCAATCATAAGGGTCAATACTACGACCAAACACATGGACGTCAAGTATCACCTACTGAGGGATAATCAAGAGCAAGGTGTTATTGACATTCAGTACTGCCCATCAGAAAAGATGACTGCCAATGCACTCACCAAGCCTTTTTTCATGGAATGTCATAGTTATATCCAGAAGAAGCTGAACATAATTTGACAAAGCACATACTGTTGAGAAGTGGTGTTGGAAAAAGCAACAGCATGTAATGTAAAGTACTGTGAACTATATACTGTATGCATTATACTTATCTATGCAGCAGGTGGCGCTGTAGTATTATAGTGTTATAATGTGTA
Source organism: Glandirana rugosa (assembly GCA_018402905.1). Lineage (NCBI taxonomy): Eukaryota > Metazoa > Chordata > Amphibia > Anura > Ranidae > Glandirana > Glandirana rugosa. The sequence goes on along the minus strand of BLSH010054921.1, from coordinate 14,838 downwards.
CTCTATGATATAACAGGATGTATGGTCTATCTAAGTTCAGTGCACTTGTTTGTATTGTGTTCCTGTTACCATGATGTATAGATATGTTCTCATATTTCTCCATGAAAGTAAAGCGTATTGCTGTATACAATAAGCTTCCAGTGCACAATTACTATACTCTGACAACAATTTTTACATTGCTGTATCATCTGCTGACTGTAGTTTTTAAAGAGAGCTTTATAGAAATTGGCTAACAGAAGGATGTTTTGCATCAATAAGAACATGAACAGCCCCAGCAAAACACTGGCCTATTTCTATCTGCTGTTTGCATGTGTCACAGCTAAAACTTAATTTATTCTATAATAAATCAAATTGGGGTACCCTTGCTGTATTTATGTCAAGCTATTATAACGTACAACGACCCCCGGGGGCAACCCTTATGGTTCAGAAAACTGCCAGATTTTACATAGCTAAAAGAAGAAAAAAGGGGTAGAGTTTATTAAAAAAAGATTAAAGAAATGTGGTGGGGTGAAGGGTGGGTAAAAAAAGGGGGGATATTACTAAGGAGCTAGTCAGAGTTAGGGGATGTTAGGGAACCCAAATTCAATCAAATAGTGGGATCCACAGTAATGAGAGCCCTTCCTTCTTCTGAATAGGTTCCATAAGGACCAGGATTTTGTGTACATCTCTCATTTCTGCCAGGGCTGTCAGAACCAGGTCTTCCACCCAGTTCAGCTCTTCCACCCTCCTGAGCCACAGCCCCACTGAAGGAGGTTGTGTCTGTTTCCAGGTAAGGGGGATACAGGATTTGGCCGCGTCAGAAGATGGTGAAGAATAGATTTCTTGTAAATTTTGCCAGGAATTTTGGAGACAAGCAACAAGAAGAAGGCAGGATCTTCGGGGATCTTATAGTCAGTAAATGTTTGGGTTATCTTCCGGACCTCTTTTCAAAAACCCTCTATTTTAGAGCAAGACCAGAAAATGTGTAGTAACTTCCCACATTCCTCCTGACAGCTGTGCAATGGTTTTTCCTCATTGGCTCACTGACTGTGATTGACTGTAACCAATGATTGTCTCAGCCAATGAAGAGGGAGAGACCTGGGAGAGCCGAGGCTCTTGTGCACATCGCTGGATCGGGATGGGGCTCAGGTAAGTTTTAGGGGAAGAGGCTGGGGGACCCTGCTGAATACAGAAAGTTTTGGAGGAATAAAATCTTGATCCTTTACAACCATTTTAAAGCATCCCCCAAATTTGGAAGTAAAAAAAATGGCATTATTTCCAAGTCTGATTTGAAACCTCATGAAAAGGATCCTTTACCCACTGTATGTTAAAAAAAAAACCTTTGCACGGTACATGTCACCATGGTATTGCCCAGTTTTCCATGCTTTTTGACAATAGCCCGGAGATGGCCCAATAGCAGCAGCCCTCCCGGAGGTGATAAGAGGCTCTGAGGAGACAGCATAAGTTACCCTGCTCAGCTGACAGATGCTTGGGAGGAAAAATGGAGGCAGCACTGATAAAAGGATCAGAGAGACAAGAGGACATGTCTGAGGACTAAATGAGAAAATTAAGACTCTGCAAAGGGCAAATAGATCTATCCTTTACAAAATGGAAGACCAGGAAAATCGCAGTCTGCGAAAAAATTTGCGCATAAGAGGCCTCCCAGAGACGTATAAAGACGACGAACTAGTGGGAGTGATGTATGGTCTTTTTAACCCTATATTGGAAAAGGAGGCACCAGAAGTGGTGAAAATTGATAGGTTACACAGGATAACTAGGTTCCAACTCAGAGGGGTGGATACCCCCAGAGACATGATAGTGAGATTCCACTATGTGGACGAGAAAATGATGATCACGGAAAAAATACGGAAGTTGGAGGGGATCTCCTATGAAGAGGCATGTCTACAGATCTTTTTGGACCTTTCAGGTGAGACCTTGACAAGACAAAAACTCCTCAAACCACTAACAGAGCAAATGTGAAAATCCAACATAATCTATTGGTGGGGGTTTCCTGCCTGCCTTAAGGGGAAAAAAGATGGTCGGACTGCAGTCCTGAAATTCCCAGAAGATCTAAAAGAGTGTGATAAATTGGACCTTCAACCACCCTGTCTGCCAGGGTGGGAGGAAGAAAGTGACAATGTGCAATGTCAACCCCAAACAACAGAAGATGGACTCACAAAGAAGGGCGCTGGGGAGGAGGGGGAGAGGAGTAAGTAGAGAGTTAGAAAGGGGCAGGTAAGGGAGTAAGGCTCCATCTCCCAAGGAATAATAAAAATAAATCCCTCTCAGAGAAAGCATGAAGAGAAAGAAGAAGAAGAAGAAAACATTAAAGTTTGAACTATGTGAGACATCTGGAAAGAGGGACAGTTAGTTTGGGAGAAGATAGCGACAAATGAGGAATGAATAGGTAGATGGGAAAGGAAAAGAGAGGGGTGGAGCAGGGGTGTGGGGAGAGGCATGGAGAGCAAGGGGCGAGTGAAATGTCTGAATAATATCCCCATGAGGTATGGAAACAAGGAGACACCCTGTGGGGGTGCCTGGCTCCATACATTGAATGGAACACAGATAGCCATTCAATCACTGCTGGAGATAAGGCTCCAGAGGGGAGGGGTTGGAGCGGGGGGGAGAAGGGGAAGGAAACATGGGTTGGCTCGTCATGTACTTTATGCCTTTTATTTGTTTTTTCTCTCTAAAATTGTATGAGGATAAAGAGGTGATGGGGCCAGTAGGTGAAAGATTAGGACTCTTCTTGCCGGGTTATGTTAAGGATAAATTTAGTGACTATATATACTTCATATATTATACTTAATACCCCGAGTAAAAGATACAAGGTTAATAAAGAATTACATTATTATGGGGTGAATGTGGTGTGCCTTCAGGAGACGCATATCACACATGCCTCGGGATATAGGTTAACTTCAAATTGGTTCCCCAAGTGGTTCTATGGGGACTCAACCTCGAGCCAAGCAAGGGGAGTCGCTATAGGATTTAGTAAAAATGTGGTATTTTCAGTAAAAGAGCAAATGGCACACCCTGAGGGAAGATTTCTGTTTATTAAGGGGAAATTATCGAACATCGACTGTACCTTTGCAAACATTTATGCCCCGAATAAAAGAAAATTCCTTAGGAAAGTATTTAAAAAAATTATGACATTTAAAGAAGGGAGTCTCATGATATCAGGAGACTTTAATATGTGCATAGACCCACAAATAAATGCGTCGGGAACCTCTCTATATCGCTCATCCCATAGATACCACAAAGTTAGAAGACTACTGTAGAATATCAACTGGTAGACAGTTGGAGAATAAAAAACCCAAAAATCCGGGATTACATATACTATTCTGCAGTGCACAAGTCTTATTCTAGATTGGACCACGTTCTAATCAAGCATCAGAATGCTACCTCAACTTAAAGAAGGAAAGATCAAAGCCGTTACCATCTCTGACCACGCCCCAGTATGGGTGCAATTGGAGGTGAGAACTACAGTTGGGAGTGGAATGAATTGGAAACTAAATGAATCCCTTATTCAAGACCCCAAAGTAATAACACATATGGAACAGGAACTAGAACGTTTTTTTTCTATTAACAATAAACCTAAGATCTCACGCTCCCTTTTATGGGAAACACATAAAGCTTATATGAGGGGGAAACTTATTGGGATAGGGGTAAAAAAGAAAAAAGAACGATTGGAGAAGATCAGTACTCTGTACAGAGAAATTCAGGAATTAGAAAAACAGACTAGATGCAAAGGCATACCAGGAAAACAGGAATTACTCATAAAAAAAGAGGAATTGGTGGATCTGATGGAAGTAGATAGAAGGGGTTCCCTCCATTTAGCGATGAAAGAAAAGTATCAATGGGGTAATAAACTTGGGAAATGGCTGGCCAGGGTTGTAAAAGAAAGAATGCAACATTTATTGCTAGGATAAAAAAGGAGAAAGAAGAGACAGTGCACTCATATAGCTAAGGTATTTCACTTATACTACAGAAAACTTTATAATGTTAGAAAAAAAGAGGAAAGAGGAGGGGAACGAGATGAGAAACAGGAGATCCAAGAGTACCTTAAGGGCCTAGAGCTTCCAAAGGTGCCCAAGGAGGAGTTGGGCTTTTTAGAAGACCCAATTACTCAGGAATAGTGTTGCTTGAACCTCTGGAAGTTTGGGTTCTGCTGGTTAGGCCGAACTTCGGGACAAAGTCCAGGTTCGGGTCCGGACAGAACCCGAACTTTGACCCGGACCCCGAACCCCATTGAAATCAATGGGGACCCGAACTTTTAGGCACTAAAATTGCTGTAACAAAGTCCTGGAAAGTCCTAGAGGTCTGCAAAAGGAAGGAAAATGGGGGTAAGGGTCGGACAAGTGCCCTACAAAGAAATGGGGATAGGGAAATAACTTAAAAGCATTTTTAAACTAAAACCACATAAAAAAAATCAAAAATGGAGGTGGATGTGGACCATCTTCAAACTGTGTGAGAAAAGTCTATATTAGCCGGGAGAAGCCATATCAGTGTTCTAAAATCATCTTCAGGGGCGTGGCTTGACCAGGGAGGCGAGCGGACGTGCGGATAGAGAGCTCCGGCCGTCCACGAGAGAATCCACTACCATCCACACTTTACAACGCCAACTAAAAGGTAAAAACACCTTTATTACCTTCCCCAAGCCGTACTCTACAACCTCATACCAAAACTGTGCTGGTTCTCCATCTCCACCCGCGGCGGTGTAGGCCGCCTCTCGATCCCCGGCCTAAATTTGCGGACGCACCATACCCGCCGGATCAACGTTGCTCTGAACGGCACACCTCCTATCCCCCCAAGGGCCCACACGGTATAACCCATCCAGTGGTACAGGCTTCCCATCTCCTCCCGAGGCAGAGTAGGCCACGACCCGATCACCGACCTAAAGTTGCGGCCCAACCGTTCACCGGACCGCCCGCACACCATCATTCACCACAGAGATACCGGGAACTGAGCGGGAGTGGGAACTACCAGTGACTCTATACCCCTAATAGCACAAGCAGGCATAAACAGCAGGGGCCCACCTGAGGAAAAATCAGACTCTCGCCACCATCTTGGGACACCCAGAGCAGCCAGCAGGCCTTGAGGGCGATATACCCAGCATTTTACCGCAAAGACAGTCAGCAGACCTGCTGGTTTAACAAACACTAGCACCAAGCCCTGCAGATAACCTCCTCGCAGACTCAACAGCAGACCTCAAAAGCACAATCACCTGAAGTTGCCAAGGCAATCAATAGCCCCCAGTATACCCAAATAGCCCACACAAGAGACTTCCCCTCTGTCATTACCCAGCTTATTCAACCACAGTGACCTACTCCTATACTGAACTGATGACAGTAAAAATGAAGGTGTGACCATAAAAGAGACGGCAGAAAGGAAGAACAGTAGCGAACAAAGCCTGACACACTCCCCAACACTCAGGAGCCGACACATAACATGTCCAGGAAAAGAATGGGAGAATTTAAAACCCAAAAACTAACCTCACTCTTCTTTAAACCGGCCCCAACTCCTAGAGATGAGCAGAAAGAAAAACCAACCAGCGAAGCATACACCGACCTTCCTGACGAGCCCAGCGAAGAAGAACTCCTACCAGCAGCACCTTCCTCACCAATACACCACCTAGAAGAAAATCCCATCACAGGCAGCCCGGCCAAAGCAAGGATGCGGATTGACGCAACCACACTTCCGCCACCATTGACAGACCCTAAAAATGGCACCATCAGAGCCCAGGAGATGCTAAACCCCTCAATGGCCACATTTCCAACCACAGGACAACCAGTCCTCGATACACCCCTCAAGGATATGCTCCTATCCCTTCAATCCTCACTGATGACCAAATTGTCCACCCTAATCACAACACTCTCAACAGATGTGAAACGTATTGACCACAGAGTCTCGTGTTTGGAAACGGGAGTGGAAGCTTGTGTCACTACCGTCAATGACATAATAGATGCGGTGGATGAAGTCAAAGAAGAACAGACATGGATAAGAGCGAAAATAGCTGATTTAGAAGACTGATCTCGCCGCAACAATGTTAAGCTCCGCGGAATACCAGAATCAATCCCCCGCAAGATCTCCAGAGATTTACAAAAGAACTTATGCGGCTGGTCCTCCCCGAAGCTTCGCCTCGTGACATAATCATAGACAGAAATCATAGAATTGCCAAACCGTCTCACCTTGCAGCCTCGATCCCCAGAGATGTCCTGATGCAAGTCCATTTTTTCCAAACCAAGGAAAAACTCCTGGCAGGAATGAGGAAAGCATCCAACTTGCCGCATCCCTATGAAAACCTGCAGATCTACCCAGACCTCTCTAAGTACACCCTACAAATCTGCAGAGACTTGAACCCCATAACCAAAGGTTTACACAACCACAACATCCAATTTAAATGGAAATACCCGGCCATCCTCTTGATAGCAAAAGACGAGGTCACTCACAAAATCGACAACCTCAAGGAAGGTATGCAACTGCTCCACCAATGGGGAATAATACTTGATCCCCCGCTGGAATCCTCCCTCCTCCAACCTTCACCTGGATCAGCAAAACCGCAACGCAACAGAAACAGAAAGGCTCCAGAAAGCGACCATAAACTACAACACAGGGCGAATTTCCACTGACATAATCTTCCACCTTCTGCAGTCTTCACCAACCCACCCCAACCTCCAACACACAAGAACTGTACACCCCAGAGCGGTGACCCTGAAATCTCAGACATACTCACCGTTTTTTACCAATAACAATCTTGCATGTTTTACATTTGTTGCCTCATTAACAAACTCTTACTCCACCAGTGCCCACATTGACAACCAGTCGCTCCAACAACTTGACAGCAAGCCCACAAACCAGAAACAACTGCAAAAGACGGATAAACAACTAACTGTAAGAGCGATTTTAAGCTACTATTCACAAACAACACAATGCCTTTGAACATTCTGTCAATAAATGCGCACAGGCTTAATCACCCGGCGAAAAGACACTCCCTATGGCGCACAGCACAAGAGAAACACAGTGATATCTTATGTGTTCAAGAAACACACTTCTTAGCTTCCTCCCCACCCAAATGCTCCAACAAGCAGTTTCCCCACGTATACACAGCTTCCTTCACTGAGAAAAAAAGGGGAGTACTCATTGCCATCAAAAACACAGTCCTCTTCTCCCTCCAACAGAAACACGAAGATCCTCAAGGAAGATTTCTCATTCTGGTATGCACCATCAACAAACAACAATACACACTGATCAATATCTACGCTCCCAACATCCAGCAACATGACTTCTTACAGAAAGTAATGCTTATTGCCAAACCAATGCAACAGGGACACTTACTACTTTGTGGAGACTTTAATACCACAGTAGACCTCCATCTGGACTCCACCACCGCAGCCAAAAGAAGAAACTCACCCCTAAAGAAGTTCCTTTTGCAACACGACCTATTTGACGTGTGGAGGTGCCAACATGGGTCAGAAAAAGACTTCACATACTTCTCATCGTCACACAAAACATATTCAAGAATCGATTTGTTCCTAACTGACAAATGGCTACTGCAGGGGATTTCATCCTCAGCGATCCACACCATGACATGGTCCGACCACGCCTCACTCTCCCATAACAAGAACCCTATTTGGAGGGCAAACAATTACATTATTCAAAATCCTGACTTTGCGCAGGAGATAGAGTCCCACCTGAAGGAATATTTTGACATTAATACTGGGTCGGTGGCGGACACGGTCGTGGTGTGGAACGCCCACAAGGCCGCCATCAGAGGCGTCCTAATCCAACTTGCCTCAAGGTTTAAAAAAAAGAGGACGCAGCATCTCAAAGACATCACAGACCAAATTGACAATCTAGAGACTCTAAATAAATGGAAAGCCACACCCCAGCGCACAACACAAATTTTGAATCTAAGACAGGAACTAAGAACCCTACTACTGCACTCCTTCGAACATACACAAAGGAAACTAAGAGCCACATACTACTCCACTTCCAGCAAGGCAGGCAAGGCGCTTGCCAACAAACTGAGGGGCCTTAGGACTAAAACACACATTGACTTCATACTCCATCCCCACACCAAAAAGAGACTTACGAACCCACAGGAGATAAGGCCGGGACCACGGAACAACCCCCCCTCACTCCAATACCACAATACTTAAAGAGAAAGACATTTCCCACGCAACTCCTCCAGTTAAACCGATCGCAATTCACACCCTTCTAATTGTGTACGGTCTTTCAGCGATTAAACAAGATCTCAGCCAACACCTCAACTACGTAGAAACAAGTTCAACATCTCCGGCGACATTATATACGACTTACGTAGTCGATAGAGGACACCCAAGCATTCAGAGAAAAACCACACCCCTACCTCATACTTCAGTTACACACAAAATCAGG
>BLSH010054920.1:1477269-1495100 GCA_018402905.1 Glandirana rugosa | reverse complement strand
GTGGAGCGATCACAATGCAGACATACCAATGTTAAAAAGGCATAGGCAGGTTGCAATGGTTGTTTTTGGGTGGAGCGATCACAATGCAGACATACCAATGTTAAAAAGGCATAGGCAGGTTGCAATGGTTGTTTTTGGGTGGAGCGATCACAATGCAGACATACCACTGTTAAAAAGGCATAGGCAGGTTGCAATGGTTGTTTTTGGGTGGAGCGATCACAATGCAGACATACCAATGTTAAAAAGGCATAGGCAGGTTGCAATGGTTGTTTTTGGGTTGAGCGATCACAATGCAGACATACCTGTGAAGAGAGAAGCAGCGTTCAGATGGATGGATGGTTGCAAGAACTGAAGTGCCCACTTATTTAAAGAACCCCACTTTGTTGAAAGCACCCCTCTGCAATGTCTACCCCCCTGCAATGTTTCCCCCATAAGCAAGGCTTGGTTTTATACTGTGATGGGTGGGGGGTGGAGGTAAACAATTAATCAATTAGGAGATGATATAAGGCACAGAGCTATCCCATTAAAACTTCTAAAACTGCAATCAAAATGCAACACAGGCCAAAAATTGTAAAGATAAGAAAACCATAAATTTGGGTAAGGTTATAGGCTAAATAAATAAGCAGGGTGATTGGACATTGCTACAGATGTAATTTAAACAGCAGTGACAAGAGCAGTTCAGCAAAGACATTTAAACTTGAGTTGAGTGCATTTGCTCAGCATCACATCCAGAGGTTGTCTTTGGGAAATAGATGTATGAGTGCTACCAGCATTGCTGCAGAGGTTGAAGGGGTGGGGGGGCAGCCTGTCAGTGCTCAGACCATATGCCGCACACTGCGTCAAATTGGTCTGCATGGCTGTCGTCCAAGAAGATAGCCTCTTCTAAAGATGATGCATAAGAAAGACCGCAAACAGTTTGCTGAAGACAAGCAGACGAATGGCATGGAGCACAATAGCACATAATATTTTCTAAGCACTGTCTTTGGCCCTGTACTGTATCCATTCTTCTGTGATCCCTCAATCTGTAAGAGAAGAAACACATGAATCCTAAAAAGCCTAGTTACATTAAGGTGACACTAAATTCTGGTTTTAAAAAAAAAATCAAGTATGTATTCTTAACTCAAAAATTACCTTCTCATCCTCCTTCAAATCCCTAAATTATTATAATTTTTTTTTTTGCTGTTGTGATCCAGCTTCCTGTTAGTAGGTGTCTTCATTCTCCATGTTCCCACTGTATGTAGAAATGTAACCACCTTCTCTTGCTCACTCCCAAGACTAGGGAGGGACTTTTGATTATGGGATTGTAGTGTTCATAGAGCAGCACACATTACCGCAACAAAAATGTCCTGATCATTCCAAACAAATGGAAGTGGAAGGTGAAAGCAGAGGTTCAGGAGCTCACAGAGGGCATTTTAAGACGGCAGAAAATAAATTGTCATGAAAATGATATTATTAAGTAGTGAATCTTACATAGTTACATAGTTTGTGAGGTTGAAAAGAGACACAAGTCCTTCAAGTCCAACCTGTGGGTGTGCTTTTGTGTCAATATTATATTGTGTATCCCTGTATGTTGTGGTTGTTTAGGTGCCTATCCAATAGTTTTTTGAAAGTATCTGTGCTCCCTGCTGAAACCACTGCTTGTGGAAGGGAATTCCACATCCTCACTGCTCTTACCATAAGGATCACCTACTCAGTCTAAGGTTAAACCACCTTTCTTCTAATTTTAGTGAATATCTGCGTGTCTTTTTATATTCAATTGTGCGGAAAAGTTTTATCCCTATTGTAGGGTCACCATTACTGTATTTGTACATTGAAATCATATCCCCTCTCAAGCATCGCTTCTACAGAGAAAATAAGTTCAGTGTTCATAATCTCTCCTCATAAATAAGGTCCTCCAGTCACCTAAACAGCTTTGTTGCCCTTCTCTAGACCCTATCCAGTTCCAGTATATCCCTCCTGAGGACCAGAATTGGACAGCATACTCCAGGTGTGGCTGGACCAGAGTTTTGTATAGTGGGAGAATTATTGTTTTATCTCTGGAATTAAACCCCTTTTTAATGCATGCCAATATCCTGTTAGCTTTGCTTGCAGCAGCTTGGCATTGCCTGCCATTGCTGAGCCTGTCATCTACTAAGACCCCTAGGTCCTTTTCCATCCTAGATTCCCCAGAGGCTCTCCCCCTAGTGAGTAGTTTGCACTCATATTTTTGGTACCCAAGTGCAATATTTTACATTTCTCTACTTTAAACCTCATTTGCCATGTAGTTGCCGACCCCATTAATTTGTCCAAATCTTCTTGCAAGGTTTCCACATTCTTCGGAGAAATTATTGCCCTGCATAACTTAGTATCGTCAGCAAATACTGAGAATGAGCTGTTTATCCCACTCTCCAGACCGCTTATGAATAAATTAAATAGGATTGGTCCCAAGACAGAACCCTGGGGGACCCCACTCTCCACACCGGACCATTTTGTCTACTCCCCATTTATCACCACCCTCTGGACTCGTCCCTATAGCCGGTTATCAATCCATGTACTCACCCTTTGGTCCATGCTGACAGACCTTAGTTTGTACAGTAAAGGTTTATGGGGAACTGGATCAATGCCTTTGAAAAATACACATTTACCATGTCTACGGACCTTCCCTTGTCTAGATGGGAGCTAACCTCCTCATAGAAGGTTAATAGATTGGTTTGGCAAGAACGGTTCTTCATGAATCCATGCTGATTACTGCTAATAATACAGTTTTTACTATTAAAATCTTGTATGTAATCCCTTATCATCCCTTCCAAAAGCTTGCATACTATTGACGTTAGGCTAACTGGTCTGTAGTTCCCAGGGATATATCTTGGCCCTTTTTTAAATATTGGTGCTAAATTTACTTTTTTCCAATCAGCTGGTACCATACCAGTCAGTAGACTGCTTGTAAAAATTAGGAACAATGGTCTGGCAATTACTTGACTGAGTTCCTTGAGGACCTTTGGGTGCAAGCCAACTGGTCCTGGTGATTTATTAATGTTAAGTTTTTCAAGTCTATTCCTAATTCTATCCTCTGTTAGCCATGACAGTGCCTGCTGTGATGTGCCATAAAGATAAACATTATAGCTTTGGTTACTGAAGCCTCCATTTCCCTCGTGAAGACTGAGGAGAAGAAAAAATTCAAAACCTTTGCCATCTCTCCATCCTTTGTAACCAAATTCCCTTCATCATTCTTTATGGAGCCAATATGATCAGACCCCCTCTCTTACTATTTAAGTATTTATTGGGATTTTTCTTACTCTCCTTCACTATGAGCCTTTCGTGTTCTATCTTAGCCACCCTAATTGCTCCCTTTACATCTTATTGCATTCTTTGTAAAGTTGGAGTGCTGATGGTGACCCCTCAGCCTTGTATTTTTTGAAGGCCTTCTCCTTTGCTTTTATGTGTATTGATTATTTTTAGAGAATTAGGATATTGTTTAGTGTCACTTTAAGGACTGCACCATCAATTCTCCCCTTTTGTTGGAGCATCCCTGGTGGGCTTTGGGCATACACTTCGCTTGTACCTAACTTGTTACACCCACCAACAACTCAGCTCAAGTTTTATTACATTGTACATGTATTTTGATTACTTTTTTTTTAGAATTTTATTCTCAATTTTACTCTATCCAATGTGTTCAATAAAGTTTCAAGGCTTCTATTTACAGTCTAACTTATTGGAGGTCAGGAGGGTTTAGCTAGATTTATGGGGAAGCACCTGCGCTATGGCTCCTTTTAAATAAGAACACAATTAAATGAAATTCAATTAAATTATGGCTGCTGCTGTGTTGTAGGTTTGATATACCCTGTGATGTGAGTCCAAAAAAATGACAGCGCTGCTCCTGTGATATAATCCATAAAACATGATAATAAACCACTCTCAGAGAGGAGGAATTAAGGCAGTAGAGGGAGGTGTAGATCGGGTGGAGGGGATTTACACACATAAAAATTGGACCTATCACTGACTTACCCAGCTTCTGAAGACTCCCAGTGGAAGAAATGAAACATACATCAAGCGAGGACAGGCAATGACGAGTTCACACAGCCAACCCGCATGCCGTGGTTTAATTGCTTTAATAATCTATACTAACGTAAGTGCAATTGTGTTTTAATATTTTAATAAAATAAAACAATATCACACTATGGAGATTTCTTTCATCCTTTCCTACACGATACATATGCTGACTTGAGTCTGGAGATTACACTGGAGGAGTGGAGAAGGAGTAAAGGGGAGATCACATACCTACATTCAACACCTGTTTGATTGAGAAAGCCATATATTGTTGCCTGGGGATTGTGCTAAAAGAAGTGGAGGAGGAGTAGGGATGGGTTGGCTGTTAGAGTCGAACGTAAGTTCGACTCGAACGATGCCCGTTCGCCTGTTTGGCAAACTTAGAACATTATGGGGCATTCTTGGGAACTTCGAATGCCCCATAATGCATTCCAATAGCAGGGGAAATGCCTCCCGCTGATTGGCCAAGACATGCACACCCACTCACAAGATAAAACTATGAAAATTCCTTGAAAATTTTCTGTATGTTTACTATGCTTTAAAATTACTATGCTTCTATAGCAATAACATGCCCAAGCTTACAAAACGAACGTACTTCAAATTTCCCATAATAGGGACATGGACTGTCTATTCCACTCACTCACAAGATAAAACTGAAAAATTCCTTGAAAAGTTTCTGTATGTTTACTATGCTTCAAAATTACTATGCTTCTATAGCAATAATATGCACAAAGATTTATTCATAATATGGATACAGACTACTCCCTCCATAGATCCGTAAACATTCATCCACACAATACATACTCCACAATTTTCAGAACAAATCATTTTTGCACAACACATATATATATATATTTTTTAAAGTACAATTCTTTGTTTAATCTTTCAACTTAATATATTTTTTACACAGGGGTTCTGATTAGATCAACCAAATTCTCCTTCAAAATATGTTTTTATATAAAGTTGCCAGTTTTAAATTAATTTTTTCAACATTTTAACTAACCTTTTTAAAAAAAGATTTTTTTGTAAAAACTTTTTAACATATAATCTTCTCAGAACAATCTTTTTTAACCTTTTGAATAAAGTTTGAATCACACTTTGGTGATGGTGTTATTAAAGTCTAAGAAGGATGATGAACAGAGCAGTAGTGATCTCCAATAATGGCCACTAATTACAACTATAACAATGATTGGCCACTTATCAAATGTAAAAGTATAAAAAAGAGTGGGTGTAGCTACATGGCGTCGCCTCCGAGGACGTCGAATGACGAAACGCGTAAGGCGGAGCCTGAGACGTCACGCTCACCCACAGTAGCCACAGTCATACGGAGATCTCTCGGCGGATAAACATCTAGCCGCTCGTCTGACTTCACCTAACACATCTGTCTTTCTCCCTTATATATACCTGGATACACGGAGTAAGAAGAAATACAGGAATAACATCCATTGGTGTTTTTGGAAACAGCGGCCCGGCCGGAACCAACTACTAAGGGCTAAAGGTTGTTTTCCACTTATTTATTGTTGCACAGAGTGACTCACTTTTTGAATTGAAATTTATTATAAACACCGGTAACGCACAGTTTCACATGTTTATTATTTAAATACACTGTCTGGTAGCGCCTTCACTAAGTCACTGTTTCATTTTATAAACATTTTGTACTCTCCTCCTGAGAGGTGTGGCAGGGCAGCAACCAGTTTTACTTTTGCTTTTCTCAAGAAAATCAGTTTCACCTGATCCATTCAGTATCCCAACAGCACTTGAACACTCCCGACTTATATATTTTTTATTTTTTATTTAGTGAATAGCACACAGCACTTACATACACAATACACCCTTTCCCGGCAGCGCCAGAATTGTCCTTTTAAAAAACCTCAAGCCATGCACATGACCTGCATGCTTTGGCCAATCACAGAGCGCTCTGTGCCTTTAGGGTGCCTTAGCCAATCATTGCTCAGCAGCCTCAATCCACGCCTCACACTATATAAAGTCGCTTGTACAGCGGCTCTATATAGTGTGTTAAATGGCGGATAGAGAGTGAGCTTAGCTAGCGGCCTGCAGGCAGTTCAGTGTAGCTAGTGTAGTGATGGATTACTGTGAAAAAAATTATAGATAGGAAAATCTATACACAGTCAGTTAGAGCAGGCAGTTTAGTGTAGAGTAAAATATATACTAGATAGATAGATAGATAGATAGATAGATAGATAGATAGATAGATAGATAGATAGATAGATAGATAGATAGGGTGATCTGTATACAGTCAGTTAGTGTTGAGTGAAATATAAAAAAAATTGCTTAGGGTTCCCTCACAAAGTCCATAACAGACCCTTCAGGTCTGGTATGTATTTTAAGGGGAACATCATGCCAATTTTTTTTAAAAAAATGACATTTCTTCTACCTGGTGATGTAACTGGATGACCCACCCCCACTGACAACGACTGATGTCAGAGGGAGGCGGGTCACACACTTTTTTTAACACTTTACCCCTTTTTTAGTAAATGGGTAGGGGTAGAATGTACCCCATACCTATTCATATAAGGTCGGGGGTCGGGAGCTGGAGGCCCCCTTATTAAAATACCTGAAGGGCCTGGTATAGACTGGGAGGGGGGGTGGGCAATGCAATGCTTCTTCAGCGATTTTGTGTATATTGCCGGGAACCATTCTAAAATCACAGAGTTGCTGCCTTTTACAGGCAGACTAAGGGGATCCCCCAGGCACGATATTTAAAGGAATATTTCATTGTTATTGTTTCACTTTAAGCATTATTAAAATCACTGCTCCTGAAAAAATGATTGATTTAGAACATTTTTTTGCATTGATACATGTCCCCTATGGCAGGATCTGGGTCCCCATACACTTTTTATGGCAATAACTTGCATATAAGCCTTTAAAATGAGCACTTTTGATTTTTCATGTTCGAGTCCCATTGATTTTAACGGTGTTCGCATCTTCGCACAAATTTTTTGCCTGTTCTCAAGTTCTGGTGCGAACCGCACCGGGGGGTGTTCGTCCCATCCCCAAGGAGGAGTAAAGGAGAGATCATATATTGATATACAGTACTATCAGTGTCTGCTTACATCTATTGTTGGTGAGTAGGAGAACAAAGGAAGAGGGCATGCCATTGTGTTACCTCACTGGAACAAGATTCACCAATATATATGGACACTTATTTTATCAAGCACGGAGCACTTTATAACTTTTGAGCACTAATGATACTTACCATATATGAGTTTATAAGAGTGTTTTATTATCATGTTTTAGGGATTATAACACAGGGGCAGCGCTGTCGTTTTTTGTATTTCAATAGTTTTATTGGTTTATTCGACACATACAAAAGTCCAGATAAACCGGAAAATTGCATGCTGTCGTTTTTTGGACTCACATCACAGGCTTTAACTGAATGCCAAGTTGAGCACCCACCGTGGGGTAATATGTAGTG
This sequence comes from Glandirana rugosa, assembly GCA_018402905.1. NCBI lineage: Eukaryota > Metazoa > Chordata > Amphibia > Anura > Ranidae > Glandirana > Glandirana rugosa. The sequence goes on along the minus strand of BLSH010054920.1, from coordinate 1,487,638 downwards.
AGGATAGGACAATGGCGGTTGGATAAACAAGCCAGGAAAACAGATTGTGCATCTGTGTTTTTCATGGTGTCAAAACTTATGAGGCACAATTGGGAGCCATGAGGCAAACCTAGACTCTAGTCTTATATACTCCAAGTCAAAATTCTCTTTATAAAAAATTCAGACTAGTTTATATCCATACAGGCTGAAGAAGCTCTCAGTAATGTCAGGTGTCTTGTTGTATAACCATCCTAAGGAAGTGTCTAATTTAGGATGAGATTCTTACATTTTCATAGGCAGTAATTGCCCACTTTGAGTGTTTTACTACATAATTAAACCTCTTAGTACAACTGGATCTTGTTCAGATCCTATTGAAATGTTTACACTGCTGAGATGACATTCTAATATTTATAATTGAAAAAAAAATGCTAAATGTTTTGAGTAGAAACAATCCAGCACAGAATGTACAGGTAAATTATGCATCTTATTCTAAAAATGATGGTTCTGCCCTCATTAGTCCAATAAAGCCAGGTAACTCATAAACATGAATTCAGATGAGTGAAATGAAAACAACCAATTTATTTTAACAGCATCTACCATGGAGAAGGCTGCGTAATGGCTTTACAGGTGCAAGATTATTCTGGACACATTCTGCACGTTCTTTTGTTGTCTGCCTTAGGGCAGACCTCCCAGTCATTCCTGATGTCCCCCCAACCCTGCCAGCCTATAATCACAATGCCATAGCTGTGCCTACGCTTTTTAATACCATTACAAGCTGGGCGAAAACAAGCCAGATGCCTGCTGCAAGGAATACAGAACACATGTATGTATTTCTGTCCACATTCTCTCAATGTGTTACAATACAATAGTGAATTATGATTCTTTTTCGATGTGTAATTAGAGAACAGAGCAGATGGCAGAAGGACGGTTTACAGTGTTGTAATGAGCAGGGATGACTGAGTTAGCTGTGGCCTGGATGCTTGTAACACTTACAATTTCACACCATTTACATGCAGCAGCATGGAGGAGATTTTCAGAAATAATGTTAGCTGTAGAAAATTTGTGTATATGCAATAAAAAACTTCTTGATTCATTAATGATTCCAACAACAGTATTGGATTTATTGACGTTGAACAAAGTCTATCTAAATTATCACTTTATTTCGTTTTATTTCAAAACTATTATGTGTTAAATGTCCCAGTTGGACATTAAGCTATTTAAAAACTCAAATCAAGTAGACTTATTTCTCTGCATAGTGTGACCGATTGGCTGAGTAGTGGGGTGTGCAGGACCCCCTGTATAGGTCACAGCACAGTGAATTAGGCAAGGACAGACAGCAGGATCTTTGTGAAAGCAAAAACTGGTTTATTTACACGTCTGTGGTTACAACGTGCGGGCATCAAAACAGGTAAAATAAAACAAAACAGAAAATATACCCTTGCCACTTTGGGCATCTAACTACAAAGACACAGGAACCTGACTACTTGTTTTGCCACAGCCTACCGCTGCCCAGCCAGTTGGCAGTCACACAGAAATAAATAGAGGCTTTTAGTCACATACACTTAATCTCACCATTCAGAGGTATTGCTGCTCCCCAGTCTGCAATGCAAAGAAATCTGGTTCCAGGGTGGAGCCCCTTGTTGAAGCAACCTGGGAGTTTTATAGAGCCCTGAGTACTTTATCTGTTACACCTGAGCTCGTTAACCCACATTGAGCCCGAACAGGCTCACCATATAGCACACACACAAAAGCAATCAGTGTACAGCATAAACCTGGGACAAATATATTTCCCATCCTGAACACAACCCATAGATTTTCCTGGCTTCCTGTCACATACCCCCCCCCCCTTTTGTTTGAACCCTGGGGTTGGGACACAGGTTGCCAGGCACACGTGCACTCGGGACAAAGCATCTGCATTTCCCATTCTAACATCAAAGCAATGTTTCAGCGTAAAACTGAATTCTTGAAGGGCCAGGAAACACCTATTCACCCTCATATTGGTCTCTTTGTTCTGTGCCATCCACTTTAATGGAGCATGATCTATTATCAGTTCAAATTATCTACCCAAGAGATACCGGAGAGAATCTAAAGCCCATTTTATCGCTAAACATTCTTTCTCAATGGTGGCATCATTTTCTTCATGGGCCTTCAATTTCCCACTGAGGTAAATGACAGGGTGTTCTTCCCCCTTGAAAACCTGAGACAGCACAGCTCCTAACCCAACATTACAGTACAAAGCACAACACTGGCTGACTACATAAGGCCTGTTTTAAGGCCTCAAAAGCTGCTTCTGCTTCTGGGGTCCATTTGAGACTCCTTCCCTTTTGTCAAATTGGTCAGGGGAGCAGCCTGTGAGGCAAAATGGGGAATAAAGCAGCAACAATAGCCAGTGATTCCTAAAAATGCTCGAACCTGCTTCTTGTTGGTGGGGAGTGGCCAACTCTGAATAGCCTCAACTTTGTTTACTTGGGGATATATTATACCTCTCCCAATGGTATATCCCAGATACTTTGCCTCCTCTAGCCCAATGGTAATTTTTTTTAGGATTGGCTGTAAATCCGACTTTCCAGATGGAATCTAACACAGATTGAACCTTTGGTAAGTGTGAAGCCAAATTCTCGCTATGGATAACCACGTCAGCTAGGTATGCAGCAGCATAGGCTCAATGAGGTTATTACCCGTTGAAATGTGGCCTGAGCATTTTGTAAACCAAAAGGCATCCTCCGATACTGGAAATATCCCTCTGGAGTTACAGATGCAATTTTTACCTTTACCAATTCAGAGAGAGGAATTTGCTAATACCCTTTGGTCAGGCCTAATGTCGTCATATACCGGACTGTTCCTAGACGATCAAAACTGATTTTATTCAAGTGGCGAAAATCATTACAAAACTGCCAACTTCCATCTGGTTTGGGCACTAACACAATAGGACTGTATCAGTCACTATTTGACTCTTCTTTAACCCTCAGGCTCATGCGAATTGCCTCTTGCCGGGCTTTGGGGAATTTGATAAGGTTTCAACTTGACCCTTTCCCCTAGTGTGTTGACAATGTCATGTTCAACCCCAAACACCCAACCTGGCAATTCTGAAAATGTATTTTTATTTCAGAGCACAAACTCTCTAGCTTCCTGTTGCTTAGTTTTGGACAGGGAGTCTCCGCTATCCCAACTACTGGGATAACCAGCTTTAGGCAGAGCAGAAAGTGTGGTAGTCTCAGTGACCAAGGATTCCCTATTCTTCCATGGTTTTAGCAAATTCACATGATATATCTGCTAAGGGTGGGCATCATCACTGGTCTCACAATTTGATTTGATTACGATTATCTGGTCAGCGATTCAATACGATTCGATTCCGCGATGCATCACAATGCATCACAGTTACTGACGTAATGTGATGGTCTCCTCCTGGAGTCCAGGGTTGGGGACGTCATAGTGCTTTCTGTATAAACATATTTTATTAAAGTGATGTTCCATCCAAAAGTGGAACTTCAACTTTAAGGAGTCTTGACCCCCTGGCATGCCACATTTGGCATGTAATTTTTTTGGGGGGGAATTTTAACAGGTACCCAGCTCCCACTTTCACTCGAACTGCCTAGGCGGCCCCTCCCTTCCTGCAATCTTCTGGGACATGTCACAGGTCTCAGAAGATTGCCTGGCAATTCAGGACAGTGCAGTGTGACATGCGGAGAGCGCACCCTGCTGTGAAGCCACATGTCCATAGTAGTAATAACGGTGTGGCAGAGAGCAGGGGGAGAGAACCGAGGGTTTGGGTGGCTGCGTCACTGGACCGTGGGACAGGTGAGAGTGTGTTTATTAAAAGTCAGTGGGTACACTTTTTGTAGCCGCTGACTTTTAATAAACAAAAAAATGAGTGGAACTCCGCTTTGGATAAAAAAAGAGAATATCACTCGCTTAAAAAATGCACTAATCTGGTGCACTACAGTGTACAGGCATTCACATAGGAGAAAACACACTGCTACCGGGAGGACAGGAATAATGGAATCCACAGCTGACAAACAGCCCTGTGAAGTTCACTGTTACTGGCTCCGTACTGGAAGTTCTGCAAGCCTTTCTCTGGTTGCACATTCCAGCCCATTCACACCTGAGACCTTGTAACACTAACGAGGGAAAATAGCTAAATGGGCCCAGTTTGGACTTTTTCACTTAGGGGTGTACTCAATTTTGTTGCCAGTGGTTTAAACATTAATGGCTGTGTGTTGAGTTATTTTGAGGGGACAGCAAATTTACACTGTTATACAAGCTGTACACTCACTACTTAAAATTGTAGCAAAGTGTAATTTTTTCAGTGTTGTCACATGAAAAGATATAATAAAATATTTACAAAAATGTGTAGGGTGTACTCATTTTTGTGAGATACTGTACATATTGATTAAGAAGCATGTACAGTGGGGCACTTAATGCACAGTAACACGGGATTCAATAAGACACAGTTTTTTGAACACCTGTAGAGTACGCTGGGAGTGCTCTCCCAGGAGGGGCGGGGTGAGTCGGGATGACGTCATCCGCCAATCGGTTATAGTCAGTCACGGCATCGATGCCGCATTGTGGACGACTGAATCGCGATGCATTGATGCATCGATTAATTTAAACACCCCTAATATCTGCTCAGGTTTTCGTCTTCCTGGTTGGCTAATTTTATAATTCACCCTTTTTTTCCAATACTTCATAGGGACCCTGCCATTTGGCTAGGAATTTACTTTCGACCATGGGGACCAACACCAACACCCTATCACCAGGTGCAAAAGAATGGACCTCGGCCCCATGATTGCAAATCCTCTGCTGAGCCAACTGGGCTTGTACCAAATGTTCCTTCGCAATAGGCATCACTTGTGCAATTCTGTCTTGCATTTGTGCCACATGTTCACACTTCTATGACGGGAACTCTCACTCTCCCATGTTTCCCTGGGAATGTCCAGTAGTCCCCGTGGGTGCCTCCCATACAGTGGCTCAAAAGGCACCACCAGTTGTTCAATGGTTTCCTCTGCCCTCTGTGACACCCAGTATAACAGGTCCCTTTCCACGATGAGTAAGGGATGGCAATCCTCTCATCAGGGTTAACTAATTCCCCTTTTATTTTTACTAAATTAGTTATGTGGGGTCCTTCAATGGTTCAGTGGCAACATTTTCTCTGTGTACCTCTAGATCATCAAACACTAGAGGGCGCTGTTCCTCTTCTGAGGTTGCAGGCTCTTCCCTAGGCCCTGTTGTTTCCCCTGCTAATACTAACAAGAGAAACTCAGGAGAATCCTCACCCTTAGAGGATTCCTTATTAGAACCTTGAGGCTCTAAGGACCACTTAATGGTAGATCTGGGCAATCCCAGAGCTCCCAGAATTTTGTGAAATCCCTTCCCACAATGGCGTCATGTGGTAATTGGGGAACCAAACCCACCTGGTGAGACAGGTTACCGAGGGAAGAAGTCAGATTCTCAGTCGTTAGGTATCTTTCCATAAGGTCTACAATTTTGTCTGCTGTTTCCGGATCTCCATGGCTCACCCATTTCTGCAAGGTGGTAGGGAGAGACCTCAGAAATTTGTCTATGACCATCTACTCTACAATTTTTGTTCCAGACAGAGTTTATGGCTGCAGCCATTTACCGGTCAAGTGGATAAGGTCATACATTTGTGATCGGGGTGGCTTTTCCAGCCAATAACTCAAATTGTGGACATGCTGAGTGCAGACAGCCAGGGTTACACCCAGTCGTGCCAATATGTCTGTTTTCAAACAATCATAGTTCTTTGCAGGCTCCAAGTCAAAATAAGCCTTTTGGGACTCTCCAGATAGTAGGGGGACCACTAGTCCAGCCCATTGTTCTTTAGGCCAACTTTCTTTTTCCGCTGTTCTTTCAAACGGTGTCAAAAACACAGGCCATCATCCGCAGTCATTTTTGGCAACAGGGGGCTTACCCGAAAAGTCGATATGTTACTGGCATGACTCCCACCCTCGGTCTGCTGCCTCGGCTGAAGCTGTTTCATGATGGCCTCAGTTTGTTGCTGGTGTCTCTGTTCCAGCTGTGTCAGCAATTCCTTATGGCCTCTGCCTGTTATAGGGCTGGCTACTGGGCTGCTATGCTCTGTTGGTGAGCTGCAGGCCTCTGTTGGTGAGCCTTTTGTTGGGCTGCAAGGCTCTGTTGCAAACCTGCATTTGCCTGCCATTGATTTGCATTTGCCAGAGCCAGCTGTCTCAGTGTTTCCTCCATGCTGGCCTTACTTCACCTGCCTGCGTCCTCCACCATCTGTGAGCAATTAGCTCAGTAGCAGGGTGTGCAGGACCCCCTGGATGGGTCACAGCACAGTGAAGTAGGCAAGGACAGACACAGGAACCTGACTACTTGTTTTGCCACAGCCTACCACTGCCCAGACAGTTGGCGGTCACACAGAAATAAACAGAGGCTTTTAGTCACATACACTTAATCTCACCAGTCAGAGGTATTGCTGCTCCCCAGTCTGCAATGCACAGAAAACTGGTTCCAGGGTGGAGCCCCTTGTTGAAGCAACATGGGAGTTTTATAGAGTCCTGAGTGCTTTATCTGTTACACCTGAGCTTGTTAACCCTAATTGAGCCCAATCAGGCCCACTACACAGCACAAACACAAAAGCAATCAGTGTACAGCATAAACCTGGGACAAATATATCTCACATCCTGGGCACAACCCATAGATTTTCCTGGCTTCCTGTCACAATAGGAACACTTTTACGTTTTCTTTTTTTTTCTTTTTAGTAACAAGCAACAAGTAAAATACAGCAACCAACCAGAGTATAGGAACAGCAGTATTACTTTGCTCTTTTCCAAAAGATATAGCAAAACTATTATAATGGCATTATTATCAGACCAAACAAGAGACATTCATTGTCATGGTTTATGTACATCTATGTATTTATAAAAAAAATCAGCTACTTCTAGTGGCCATAATGCAGTATTTCATTGATCCACTCTATTCTGTATTAATAAATAGCAACATGGAGAGAAAATGGCCTAATTACATATACACTTACCGGCCACTTTATTAGGTACATCTTGCTAGTATCGGATTGGACCCCCTTTTGCCTTCAGAACTACCTTTATTATTTGTGGCATAGATTCAACGGGGTGTTGAAAACACTCCTCAGAGATTTTGGTCCATAATGGAATGATAGCATCAAACAGCTGCTACAGATTTGTTGTCTGCACATCCATGTTGAAAATCTCCCATGGATTGAGATCTGGTGACTATGGAGGCCATTGAAGTACAGTGAACTCATTGCCATGTTCAAGAAACCAGTGAGAGATGATTGGAGCTTTGTGACATGGTCCATTAGCCTGCTGGAAGAAGCCATCAGAAGATGGGTACACGGTAGTCATAAAGGGATAGACATGTTAAGTAACAATACTCAGGTAGGCCGTGGCATTTAAACAATGCTCAATTGGTAATAAGGGGCACAAAGTGTGCTAAGAAAATATCCCCCACACCATTACACCACCACCAGTAGCCTGAACTGTTGATACAAGGCAGGATGGATATATGCTTTTTATGTTGTTTATGCCAAATTCTGACCATCTAAACCATCTCAACCATCTAAATGGTGCAGCTGAAATTGGGACTCATCAGATCAAGCAACATTTTTCCAATTTTCTATTGTCCAATTTTGGTGAGCCTGTGCAAATTGTAGCCTCAGTTTCCTGTTCTTAGCTGAAAGGCAGTGGCATCACTGGGGGGGGGGGGCAGAGGGGGACATGGCCCCCCAACATTATACTGTGCCCTACATGTGCCCCCAATTAAACAGTGGCATCGCTAGAGGGGCAAGGGGAGCCATCGCCCCCTAGGTTATTCCTTGCCTCCACTTGTGCCCCCCACTAGGGGCTGGGGGATCACATGCCGCAGCATGTAGCAGCACTCACATGGTGGGAGCTTTCAGTCTCCTGTCTCCTTTCCCCTGCATGCTGCTGCAGCCCAGCACTCACAGCAAAGGAAATGGACACAGATGAGCAGAGAGAACAGAGTGGAGGGAGGATCCACCCATCGCCCCACCCACCTAGGCACTGGCTGACCAGAGCTGAGCTCCCTCAGAAGCTGTGCCCGGCCCTGGATCAAGGGTCCTGCTGCCACCTATATGTCCTCCATTCAGGGCGGGATATTGTGGCATTCTTGTGGTTCCCTAGGCCTTTGTTGAAGAACCTGACAGGACTCAGAGACAGAAGATCAGGCAGGCCATCAGCTGACTACCAGGAGCCAAGGCCAAGGCCGAGCAAAGTCCTTAGTGGGGTGGCTGGTGTTCATATTTGTGAAGAGGGGGTATTTTTGCAATGTGGGGGGTATTTGTGGAGTGTGGGGGGGGTATTTGTGGAGTATGGGGGGTATTTGTGGAGTGTAGGAGGTAATGTGTGAACTGAACTTAATTAAATGATATTGACTCCGTTGACCTTGTGTAGCAATACCAAGCCAATGACCACATGGTTACCAGAAAAATATATTTTCAAGGCTGTTCTAAAGTATTCAAGAAACAAAGACTGCATAAAGTAAAAAAAAAAAAAACACATTTCTTGTTGAAGCCTAATCTCAGCTTGTGACGGGTGAGCTCTATAAAACATCCTAATCCTCTACAATAACAAGTATCATAGTCTGTGAAGTGACCTAATGTGCTTTTAGCAGCCCATATGAAAAGCATCATGCTGAGAAACGTCTACAAATGGCATTTCAGAAGTTGATTATACAGAAAAATCAGTAGTAGCTACCGGGTTCTATGCATTATCAAAAGGAACCTTAGCAAAATATATTTTAGAACAGTGGCAAATTTACTTTTTTTTTGTTAAAATGGAATGAATCATAATGGATAAATCTTATGATAGCCACAGACACTGAAAGTAACTGACTTATAGTGTACGTTAGTTTTATATCCTTTTTTTTCTGGGTTATCAGACTTTTTAGTTAAGTGATAAAAAAAAACATTTACCCCATTGATTTTTTTACAGATTGCTAATTATTTAAATGTTGGGTAAATCGAATGGACAACCCCTAAAACTCAGGATGTAATTGTACCTTATTCCTTGACTTTTGGGTGCAATATTGAGATTTTTACAGGGTTCCATATAGTGTTAAAATGTACCCGGTGGTTAAGGGTTAAATTTCTTTCAGATGTATATTGCTGTCTCTGTCACTGTTGGGGTTATTTCCACTCATACAGTCTGTATCTCGACTGGAGTAATTTTTCTTACATCAAGTCATTTTTAAACAATTTATTGAGTCAGCTAGAACCAATCCCTGCGAAAGCCTGTTCTCTAATTCACATCTGTTACTATAAAGAACTCTTTCTGTACATGTAGTTTAAACCTTTTTCCTCTACTTGCAAAAAATGCTTTTGTAAACAACTTTTCACTGAGTTTATTATATTGACATTTGGGTTTTTTGCCATAGCTAAGATCCTCTATTTCCATTATTAACTTAGTTTACCTTCTTTGCATTCTCCTGTTCTACAACATCCGTTGTGAACTGGTGTCCAAAACTGAACTGCAGATTCAGGTTTAGACCATTGTATAGAGGTAAAATTATATTGGAATTGCATTGCTGTACTAGATCTATCAGGGAATCCAGAACCAATCTTTTCTGTCATTGGATTACCCATGTTCAATCCCCTAGTTGCAGGGCCGTCTTTAATATTGATTGGACCCTGGGCAAACATTTTCTAGCCCCCCCCCATGCAATTTTGCTCTCCACCTGCTCTATGACATACAATAAATAGCAGCTAGACTCAAAATCAGTTCACAGAATCAGATCAGGCATCGTATGTGATTGGTTGCCAGAGGTTACAGCATCTCATTACCGCTTATTGACTGGTTGCTAGAGGTTAGGTTACAGCACACATTACAGCTCACTGATTAGTTGCTATAGGTTACAGCACATGATTTCTGCTTGTTGATTGGTTGCTAGAGATTACTGTACATCAATACTGCTCACTGATAGGTTGCTAGAGGTTACAGCACATCATTACTGCTCACTGATTGGTTTCTAGAGATTATAGCACATCATCTCCTCACTGCCTGCACACCATGGACTGGGGAAAGCAAAGTCGCATTCCTGACACCACAGAAACGTGCTGCCCTTTAGCAGATACACAGCAGTGCCATCAATTGTTTTTTTTTTTTTTTTAAAACAGATTTTATTTGGCATTTGGTAAATAGTACAGGAGACTGTATCGACATTAAACATTGGTATACAATAGAAAGGAGTAGCTCCCATTTACATAAATGAAAAGTAACCGGTATTGCAAATGGGAAATAGCAACAAAACAATTAGGAGTGGCTACTTGATTGTGAAGGGAGATCCGAGGTTAGTTCATCGGTGAGGATTAACAAAACAACGATAAAGGGTAAACGTTATGGCCAATGAAAAGTAA
>BLSH010054920.1:1461206-1474509 GCA_018402905.1 Glandirana rugosa | reverse complement strand
TGTCTGTGTGTTTTGGGTCGGAGTTCCAGTACGGGAGTGACGTTGGAGGGTTTTGGGTGCGAGAGAGTAGCTAAGACCAGCACGGGGATGTAGTGTCGGAAGACCCTGTTCTAGTAGCGAAAGTAAGTGTACCAGTGCGTAGAAGATTAAGGCTTTCTGGGGGATGTTTACTAAAAGCCCACGACTTTGTGTGTCGGCCTCTCTTTCAGTGGTCTAAATTCGGAAGATGTGTTTCTGACCTAGGATTAGCATGAGATGTGTCGGTCTTTTCGTTATAATGTTTTGACCTGGAGCGGAAATGGAGGCTGACACCGATTTCATTTTGTTCTCGAAAGTAGTGTTAATTAGCTTGTAATTCCCTGAGGTTGGGTAAACTTTAAGAAGGAGCTCCATCGTTTATGGAACTGATGGTTTGCCTTGGGGTTGTTGAAGTCTGTAAGAATTCTCTCGTTGTTTAATTGTGATGAAAGCTCTTGTTTTACTTTAGCCACAGTCGGAGGTAAAGGCGAGGTCCAGTTTTGTAATATTGCTTTTCTGGCTGTGTAGAGTACGATTAGGATCCAGTCTTTGTGTAGAAGGCTTAAATCTGGTGACTTTCTCTCCGGCTGTGTGTTTCAGCACCCGAAAATCATTTGTAGGGGGTCTTTCGGAATTAGAAGATGCGTGACCATGTGAATGAAAGCGATGATCTTGTCCCAGAAGGCTGTGATGTAGGGGCACGACCAGAATCGATGAGAGAGCGTGGGTTTTGGGAGGTTGCAGTGAGGGCATGACCTTGAGGCTGGGTTTTGTGTGTCTGTATGGAAGGGTCTGTAGGCTCGGTGCAGAATCTTAAGTTGTGTTTCTCTCCATTGTTCGTTCAAAGTAAGTTTTATAGTTTTGTTGAATCCTGAGAGGAGTTTGTCCATAAGGTCTGGGGTTGCAAAATCTTTTTCCCAGTTTTTGGCGGAGGTGGCATTTAGTGGTAAGGACTTTTCGGTGAGTAGGAGTTTATATAACGCTGATATTGAATATGACTGTGTGTCTATCATAGCGTCCATGGTGGAGGATTGGAATCTTTTTGATTTGTCTCCTCCTGTGGAGCGAATAAAGTGGGCACATTGCCAGAAGTTGAAAAGGTGGGATTGTGGCAGCGAGTACTTTTGGGCTATGTCCTTGAACGGGAGAAGGTCCCCAGTAGTGGTGCTGCAGAGTGAAGAGAAGAGGGTTAGACCTTGCTTGGTCAATATTGAAAAGGCTTGGTGTAGCATGCCTGGAGGAAAGTTGGGATTCCCCTGAATTGGCAGATATTTGGATGTGTTTTGTGGAATTTTGAGGATCTTCCGCGCTTCTCTCCAGGCTATTATCGTATCTCGTAGGAGCAGGTTGTACTTGATGATGGGAGGTAGTGCTGTCCAGGGTGATAGGAGAAGGGCCTTTAGTTGGTATGGATGTGTCATTTCTGCCTCCAGGGCGGTGTTAGCATATCTAGATGCATTTCTGGTCCAGTCCATTCCCACTCTTAAGAGGCAGGCTAAATTATACAATCTAATGTTGGGTAAGCAGGCGCCGCCTTCGCGTCTGGGGAGGTATAGTTTGGGTAGTGCGATTCATGGTCGCCTGCCGTGCCAAATGAATTTGGATATGCTTTTGTTCAGGATCTGGATATCCTTGTGCCTGAGCAGGAGAGGAATCGTCTGTAAGGGGTATAGAAGGCGGGCAAAGCTGACCATTTAAATAGGTGGCACCTCCCCAGGAGCGAAAGCGGCAGATCCATCCAGTGATCTAGTTCTTGATTGATTTTTTGCAACAATGGTGGGAAATTCAGTGTGTATAGAGATGATGGTAGGTGTCCTATTTTTACTCCCAAGTACGTGATGTGAGATTTGGCTATAATGAAGGGTGAATGGGCTAACCAGCGTCGTTGTGGGGATCGGCCTATAGGGATTATTTCGCTCTTGCCATAGTTAATTCGCAAACCTGCACATTGTTTGAATTCGTTAAATATCTGGATAATGAGGGGCATGTCTTTTGAGGGGTTCGCAGTGAATATGAGGACATCATCCGCAAAAAACGCTGAGCGTAATTCATGGTGTCCTATGTGTATGCCACTAAGAGGCGCTATTGAGGTCAGGTACCTAGAGAGGGGTTCGATAGCCAAGTTAAAGAGGAGTGGGGACAGGGGGCACCCCTGTCTCGTGCCCTTAAAGAGTCTGAATTCCCTCGATTGGACTCCTGCCACCACCAGCCTGGCCGCAGGAGAGGAGTACATAGAGCGGATGAGTTGTACAAATTGACCGGAGAAGTTCATCCGTCTTAACACTAGAAAGAGCCAGTCAAAATTGACGTTATCAAAAGCTTTCTCCGCGTCCAGGGTGATGATGGCATAGTCTCCCTCTTTATGGTTGTGGGCGTGGTCTAGGGCTGCCAGTACTTTCCTAATGTTTAGTGAGGCCGTTCTTCCTTTTACAAAGCCGGATTGTACTGGGTGTATTAGAAGTGGAAGAATATCTGCTAGTCTGGTGGCTATTATTTTGGAGAGAACTTTTATATCTAGGTTAAGGAGTGAAATGGGTCTATAGGATCCCGGTTCCAAGGGGTCCTTGCCTTTTTTATGTATTAGTTTTATAGTTGCTTGGGTGCCCGACGGTAGGTAGGGTCCTCCCTGCAGGATGTCATTGTAGACTTGTACTAGTGTGGGTTCTATTGATGTGTTAAGGATCTTGAGGAGTTCTCCTGAGAAACCGTCCGGTCCTGGGGCCTTGTTTTGTGGTAAATGTTGTATAGCTGAGGAGACTTCCAATCTAGTGATGGGGGCATTTAGTTTCTCCAGATCTTCTTGGGAGATTTGCGGGAGGACTAGGCTATCGAGGAAGCTTTCAGCTAGTGTGATGTTGGTATTGTCTGCAGCATATACGTTTTTGTAGAAGTTTGTCATGATATTGTTTATTTCCTCGGGGACGGTGGTGATGGTTCCCTGGGGACTCCTGAGGGAGGTGACATGTGTGGGAGAGTAGGGGCCTCTCGCTAGTCTGACCAGGAGTTTCCCTGCTTTATTTCCGAATTTGAAATACTGTGCTTCTATATGTGACCTTTTGGTTAGTTCCAACGTTTCTGCCCATGAGTCGAAATCTCTTTTGGCTACTCTCCACTCTAGCCTAGTCTGAGGAGAATTGTCGGTGGATAGGTTTCTTTGGGCAAGTTTTAGCCGGTTGCTGGCCTGTTTGAATTTAGATTGTGAATGTTTTTTAAAAGAGGAGGCATAGGAGATGATTTGCCATCAATTGTTAATGGTACCCTCACACATCTGCTGACATGTGCTGTGGCACCGTGTGATTTTGAAAAAGTGTTAGGGACTTTTGTTCCACATTTCTAGTGCATAGAGCAGCCCATTGAAATGAATGGGTTGCCCTACATGCAACCTACATTTTTATCCACCCTGTCAGTACACCTTTGCCTCCTAAAACCCCTGCTAACCTTTGCACCCTAAACCTCCCCCATCCTCTCCACTCCAACCCCCCCCCCCTTTAACTCTATCTGCCTCCTCTGCTCATCTTTGCACCTTCCTTATTACTATAAATGCCCTCCTTGCTCACCTGTGCACCCCAAACTGTAATTCCTTCTCTGCCTACCTCTGCACATCCCACACTACCCTCCCCCACCAATTTGCTTACTTTGCAGAACAGGCTGATGTTAGGCTTAATGACCACAGTTGCAGGCAGGACTTTCAAGCATGCCCCTGTGTCTTCCCAGTGGGCAGCATTCAGTATAGGTGATGGTGAACATGACCTCAGGGGGGCATGATATACATATGAATGCCACCTCTATTTACATATGAATGTTGCCAGCCACCACTACTTACATATGAATGCCACCACTATTTACATATCAATGCCGGTTATTTACATGAAAACACAGGGTCTGCAGGTGAGTCATCTGTACACATCAATAGGGCAGAGCTGGGTAGCATTAGTAGCAGCACTTCACACTTAGATATTGGGACACAACATGGGACTAAAACTTCAAGGAACAAGGGAATTTAACTACTTCAGATCCACGCCATAGCCGATTGACAGCTACAGCGTGACTCTAAAATGCCGGGAGGTCGTCAATAGACGTCCTCCCCTTTGGCTCATTCTGGGCATGCTGTCGCCGGCGGCACGTGTGCGCGCCGCCGCACGCCACGTGAGCGTGCCCGTGGGTCAGCGGACCCGATGTCCACCAGAGATGCTATGCTCACAGAGAGCCAGAACGGGGAACCGCCGATGTAAACATGGCGGTTCCCCATTCTGTGAGGGAGGCATGCCAGATCTACTATATACAATATTTTAACACGAGAATTTAGAATTTTTCTTCCCTTTTTTGCCTTCCCACTCACTATCTCGTTCTCCCAATTTACATTTTTAACGCATAACGCATATTTCACACATGCTTGCTTCGTTTCTTTATATAAGAAATAACATTTTATACAATTTTTACTATATTTACTATGCTTCTTTACTATGCTTCCACATAATTCTGAAAGATTATCATTATTTTTACATGGTCGGATCCATATAACGCATAAGACATATTTTTACACATGCTTGCTTTGTGTTTTTTATAAGAAATAACATTTTATACAATTTTTACCATATTTACTATGCTTCTCTACTATGCTTCCACATAATTCTGAAAGATTTCCCCTTCCTATTATTATTCTTGCAAGGTCGGATCCACGATATATTATAACTTTTATTTGGTTTGATCTTATATTTATACATTTTTACCCTACAATTTTATCTTACATTCTATGCGGTTTACAATTATCATAGTTTATAGATGACCCTCTGACACATTTTATATTAATGATTTGAACTCTACTAGCCACCCTTTGGACACCAACAAATCCCCCTTCAGAGTTTTATTCTGACCCGCACTTTGGTTCTTTACTATGCTTCGTTTTACATATAGTAGGTAGCCACTATACACTGGTCTAGATTATATTATACTGTAGTATATCTCACTGACTATCCTTTGGACAGCAGCCAGTCCCTCTTCGAATTTTTACTCGTAGTTTTTACTCGAAATTTACTTTGATCCCTCACTATGGTTCTTTACTATGCTTCTTCTTTTTACATTTCATAGGTTTCCTTGTTTGTGATTCCCATTTAGTTTTTATTTTTTGCCATGATTCTATTTGATACATACCTATGTCTAATCCTTACAATTCTTACAATATATGATGAATGAATATGCATAAATGCCTCTATATTACCTATACAATGGTCATAAGAAAAGGGAAGACTACATGCCTCTTGCTATTCCCTAAATGGAAACAACATCCGCAAACAAGAATGACACCACCATTCATTTGTGTCCCATTTTGAGGTTCAGTTATCTTTTTATTTATTTTTTTATTTATTATTCTCCCTACATAAACAGATCCCAAAACACACGCTTTTATAAGATTCGGAATAAAATCCACCATAAACATGGCCGCTCACAATAGCGGAGACATTTTTTGAGTATTTAAGACCGGAAGCATAAAGTGACAGGCACCGCTCCTGTAGACGTCCAATGACGAAACGCGTAGGGCGGAGCTAAGGCATCACTAACGTCACTTCCGGTTTTTAGGTTCCAGGAGAACGCAGGAGGCGCAGCGTCTCCGCATAGGGAACTTGCAGCTGTATTTCACCATACTGTTTTTATTATTTGCGCTGACAGTTTTTAGCTTAATAAATAGACAATACTGCACAAGATCGAGTTTTTTAATTTTTTATGGTGGAAACCTTGGGATACGGAGAGAGGAAAGGAGGCCCGGAGACCAGGAACATACTGACCAGGAGCACACTGACCGGGAGGAACGCCACTTCCAGAGAACACAGGGGGAGCTGTGTAATTCTCCCAAAACGTGTACCCCTTGAGTGGGGAACGTTTTTCCGGTAAGCAGGCACTCAGGGTCAAAAAGGGGAGCACCTGATACACCGCTGAGAAAATTTTATCACAGATCACTTTAAAAGGAGCACCACCTGAAACCTATTAGAAGATCATACTTGGAAAGTCACCTTTGTTATAAATTTACCTGAACTTTTGCACATGGAAAAAGTTTTTTGAACATTTTCATATTGAGTTGGACTTTATATTTGATTTTTATTCATTAATCCTTTTAGTTATATGTACGATTCATTTATTTTTTGCCATCACTAAGCACGAAGCACCTTTAATAAGATCACTTTCGTTTTTACAGCTTTTTACGTTAAGTTATCTAATTTTAAAAAAGCACTTGCTTATATAATTGATTCCACGTTTACGTTGTTTGCACATTTGATATAAACAAGCCCACACACACAGATATATACCTTTAGTCCCAGCCTATAAATTGTTACCTCAACTATAGCAGTATGAGAGAGTTTTTCCATTCTTTCTTCACCAATTTGTAGAATTTCACACATTTAGAAAATCCACCAGCACGCTGGAAATTTCTTACGGACACCAAATATTAAGCAATTTGAATATAAAGAGAGCAGCGCCAATACCACCTCAATACCATTATATGCCAGATCTACTGATCCCTGTCACTGTGATCAATGAGATCTGTCATGCCCCTGCCAACCCCACCCCCCTACAGTTAGAACACACCCAGGGAACACATTTAACCCCTTCACTGCCCCCTTAGTGCTAACCCCTTCCATGCCAGTGACATTTATACAGTAATCAGTTTTAGATCTGATCTCTGTATAAATGTCATTGGTCCCAAAAAAATGTCAAAAACATCCGACATGTCCGCCACAATATCGCAGTCCCGATAAAAATCGCAGATCGCCGCCATTACCAGTAAAAAAAATAAAAATAAATAAAAACGCCATAAACCAATGTCCATAGTTTGTAGACGCTATAACTTTTGCGCAACCCAATCAATATACGCTTATTTCGATTTTTTTAACCAAAATTATGTAGAAGAATATATGTCGGTCTAAACTGATGAATACATTTTTTTTATTTATTTTTTTATATTTATTATAGCAAAAAGTAAAAAATATTGTTCTTTTTTCAAAATCGTCGCTCTTTATTTGTTTATAGCGCAAAAAATAAAGACCGCAGAGGTGATCAAATACCACCAAAAGAAAGCTCTATTTGTGGGAAAAAAAGGACACCAATTTTGTTTGGGTTCAACGCCGCACTACCACGCAATTGTCATTCAAAGAGTGACAGCGCTGAAAACTGAAAATTGGTCTGGGCAGGAGGGGAGTTTAAGTGCCCAGTAAGGAAGTGGTTAAACCAGGGTAGTTGGCAAGTATGAGGCAACTGCTTTGGGCCCCACAATAATGACAGGGCCCAGGGCAGCTGCCCCTTTTGCCCTGCCTTAAAGATGGCCCTGCCTAGTTGTATCATGTATGCATGCTTTTTGACCCCCAAGGGCAGCACTTTACAGTAACAACTCATTTTGCATGTAGCTGCCTAGTGAACCAGTGCATTTAAGTCAACTTGCAAGCTAGAAACATTTTGCAAGGACTGCATTCTACTACATAAATGATGTCATCTGCACACACAGGAATAACACATTTAATCAAAATCTATATATGATTTATCAACAGCGTAAAACATAATGGTCCAAAAATGAAATTTGGAGTACACCGCCTAAAACCTTATGCCATTTATATTATGAATCAATAATCATAGGCCACTGAACCTAAATGTTCAGGTCAAATCTAGCAGCATAAGCATGTATCAGTTAACTAGACAATAACTCTGTCACTGATTTGTTCAATTATTTCTGGACCTATTGGTTACACCTACCTAGTATAGGTGTTTTATTTATTTATTTTGCTTAATTGTTTCATGGCCACATTTTGAGCTACTGTGGTCCTATTTTTAAATTGGCAGGTTTATAAGAAATGTACTACTGTTGAATGCCTTTGATTAAAGAGGGAATGTACTATAATATGTCACTACTTTCAGTTATATTGTAGGTAGTGCTAGGCCTGTAGATTAAACAGCTCAGTTATACTGTTGTTTCTCTTGTGAGATAGATCTCTGATTTTTGTGCGTCATGTTGATTTGTTTCTACAGAATGTTCTCACTTACATAATTTTTCTCTTTCTATGGCTATCCAGAATCCACATATTCTACAGATATTGCAACACTCCACGATAACCTTTTAAGCTCTAACTTCTACATGTCACTTTCAAGTAGGCATAGTCCTTTGCTGGTATGCTACATTGTTAGGCTCTATTCAGCCTATATGGCATCCATCATCATCCGTCATCATCCAGACACCAACAAGGTCAACTGGCACCACTACCCCACTCACCAAATCCCCTGGACTCCATCCTCATAGTGTCAACATCACTAGTTGAAGTTATATGTGACAAAAGTACAGAGAGCAAAGTAAGTGAAAACTTTTTTTTTCAGCAAGAGAAGGACTCTTTGAGAGGGTTAAGTCAATTAACCAGAGCTGAGTTTTAAAGGCCTATAATTGGGCATTAACATATTGTTTCCCTTCCCTTTCCTCCTTCCTTCTCCCTTTCCTCAACCCCCACCCCATTCTCCTTCTATTCTGCTCCCCTGTGTTTTTTAATCAAGTACTGTGTCCCCAGTAAGTAAATTTATATTCTTACTGCCATGTTTGTCAGGTTAAAAATTGGTTAAAACACTTAGTATCCTTCTAGTAATCAAAGTTTAGTGAGGAGAGTGACATTTTCTGCCCAATTTGCGATACTATGCCTCAGCCAGGAGATTTAAAGTGGATGAAAAACAGATTCATGAAATTTGAGCTGGGCACATAGATACCCAGTGTTTGGTTATCTCTCTTCAAAGCACTTAGTCCCGTACCTGTCTCTTGTTCAGTTCCTCCGTTATCAGCTTGATAAGTTCTCACACATTCTCCAAGATGGGAGATAAAAGTGTGTGACAGGGAGGTTGCTATAAATAGATTAGCAGTGAAATTGCAATCTAAGAGGTATGTACATTGCTTTCTGCCTTTGCCTATGAGGAGAGGAGGTGTGTTCCTTTCCTCCAATCAGCTGTCTTGGCTGTATGCCAATGATCCACTCTCAGAGGTAACCAGGAAGAGAAAAATGTTAACACGATCTCCACTTTCTAAAGGATTTATACAGAAGAAGACAGCAGATATACATGTAATACTTATGTAGGGATATTTTTTTCATCCCTGTGTATCATCTGAGGCTGTTCACTTCACTGGGTATATGGAGGATTTACATCCACTTTAGCAACTAGCAGTAGATCTATTAATGGACCACAGTGGATTGGTGAGCATCAATAGCTGGGTTACTGGCAGTTTGACTGTGTAAGATTAACCACACTACCCTAGTAGATTACAATACAGCTCTACAATAAAACTGACTGTCATCCCTATTGTTTATAGCTGCCTCACACCGTGCCATGCTGAGCTCTATCCTGTTGTATGGTCCTTGGCTGGATAGTGGAACTTACACTTATCTGGATACAATTGTCCTGAGTACACTGGTGTTATACGTGACTTTGAGCTTCACCTAATTCTTCTGATGTGATGGAGTTGATAGTCATTTAAAGAGAGGTCCTCATCAGCTCCTGTATTTAATTGAGGTTTGGGGCTAAATGGTAGAATCACCAGCAGAATGTGTGTATGGGTTTGGGCAGCCATTTCATGACTCCTAGCTGCATAGTTCATAAGGGGTATATCCCTGTGATCCCAACTGTCTGTCCCTGTGCTCTTTTGAAAAGAGGCCTACTTTCACTATGAGCATGCTTGTCGGTGTGTGTGGTATGAGCAGCTGCTACTTTTGCTTTTGACAATGTTGTCATTTTAATTACAGAATTCAGGGAGGTTTTTTATCTTTTTTTGTATTTGATGTTTGTTTAATAAAGCCTTGTTTCTACTTACTGCTTGAATCCTGAGTGACTACCTTTTCGGGTTTTCTTTCAGCCCATTTTTTTCTATATACAACTGGGTATTAACTGCATTTTAATGTTGCAAAATGTAAAAAAAAAAGACAAATAAGTCAGTCATTGTTGTTGATTTACTGTCAAATTAGTTCACAAATACAGAAATGGTCACTTTCATTTGGAGTTACAGTAGTAACATAGCTGTTAGTGTAACAGCCTGACTTGCAACATCTTGTGATATCAGGTCTATTTCCAAGTATTGCTTCAATTATTGAAGAACTATTCTAAGCTCTTGCCATGTTTACTGCATAAGCCTTAATAAATAATCAGTGAATTTATAATGCCTAAACCCAAGAAAGAGTGCCTACAGCCTATAATGCATAGGTCCTACAGTGTGAAGTGAAGTGGAGAAAAATGAACATGTTTCCACTTCAAACAACCAGTCAAGTGCATTTTTTAAACAAGCTTCTTTCATTTAAACAATTAATTTGGATGGTTGAAGGGAATACAGTTAACCATCAACTTACTTTTATACTTAAAGGAGTTGTAAAGGCAGAAGGTTTTTTTATCTTAATGCATTCTATAGGTTTGGTATGGATTTTAAGGGGAACCCCACGCCAATTTTAAAAAAAAATGGCGTGGGGTCCCCCCCAAAATCAATAACAGGCCCTTATCCATGTATGCAGCCAGGCCACATGCCCTCAACATGGGGGGGTGCTCTGCCCCCCCACCCCAAAGCACCTTGTCCCCATGATGATGGGAACAATGGCCTCTTCCTGACAACTCTGGTCTGTGGGGGTTTGCGTGAAGGGGGCTTATCAGAATCTGGGATCCCCCTTAGGCCCCAAGATCCTGCCTCCATGTGAATAAGTATGGGGTACTTAGTATGAAAACACACACACAGTTTTTGATAATTCCACAGCCACCGGTGAACCCTAAAAAAGAAAAACAAGCACCACCCGCGACAAAGGCTATAAACCACTGAACCGCCGACTGCAGGCTCTGCCGATTGACTGTCCTCATATAGGTAAGGAGCAGGGCCACCTGGGGATGTCACCTGGTGGCACCACCCCGTGTGACATCGCCGCACCCCTGCCTGCAGGCCCCCACAACCATAGCCCAGGGTTGTGGGGAAGAGGTCCTTGCCCCCATCAACATGTGAACAAGGTGCTTTGGGGTGGGAAGGGCAGAGCCCCCCTGCTCAAAAGCACACCCCATGTTGAGGGCATGTAGCCTGATATGGTTCAGAAGGGGGGATGCTTGTTCACCCCCCTTTCCTGGTCTTATAAAAACGAAAGAGGTTTGGGACTTTATATGAGGCACATGACGGACCATGGAATGAGAGTATAAACATATTTATTGGCACAATAATGGTCATAGTACAGAGTAATCAACATATGGAATTTCATATATGTACAAACTAAAGGCATTTCATATAGGTATAGATATAATCATAGGGGTGCCACTGGTACTGGCTGCCAGCATGGGTTCCAGATAAAGTGCAAGGTGCTAATCAAGATATAAAATTAATCAAGTAAATAAAGTTGTCCATATATAAAAAAAATGTGTATCTAGTCATGACTGCATCCAGGGTAAGTCCGACGCGTTTCGTGGTAAACACCACTCATCAGGGGCGAATGCGTCAACAGTATCTAAAACAAGAAAACATAAGTACCAAATCTAAATTTGGAAAGTATAATGTTAAATTATCAAAGAACAAAAAAGGAGTATGCAATCCGACTCACCTAAATGGAACAGAGACGTGGAACCCTGCGGTATAATTGATCCCTAGGGCCACAATAGGGAGCCCGTCCCGGGAGCTGAGGTGGGGAACCCGCAACCAGCACCAGCATACATCAAACACTCCGTGGGGATGTGAGCTAGTATGTAGTATAGTGGGGGAGATGCCCTGTAATCTCGAGTTATATGTCTGTGAAAAAAAAAGTGAAAACAAAGGAATCATGGGAAAGTGATATAAAGGAGAGTAGTAGTATAAACCCATGGACTGTTAATGCCTTGGGGAGGAAAACATGAACATATGAGGAAGGATAGGGATAAAAAGGGAAATGGGGTGAAATATAAAACAGAGTATGCAGAGTGACTCATGCATTGACTTGGGAAAGTTACATACCATAAAAAAGTAAGATAAGAATCTGTGGTGAGCAGACGTAAAGTCCCTCATGTGAATATCCGAAGTAGAGTCAATCGTGGAGTGCACCATGTGATAGGTAACGGCCTCAGACATACAGGTGGAAGAAAGCGCCCATGGGAGATATTTGTATGCACGCCAGGCGAGCGACGGGCGGAGCCACACCAGCGTCACGTGGGCGTCCCTATGGGGTAGGAACGTCGTCCAAGGAACCGCAAGGCTGCCGTCATGTGGCGTCTAGGTCCCCCCCCTTGGGAATCAGCCAAAGATGGACTCGGCGCACACGCATATACGTCAAGATGACGTCACACGTGAGCATCGAGCGTGGCGCCGATGCATAGTGGGTGGTCCGCCCCATCCCCCATGTGACAACTCCGTAGGAGTGTACGAGAAGAGAGAGGGGGAGGGCGCCCAGTGTGCATCGCAGCTCCCGGGTTGCAGACACCCAGAGCGACCCGGGGGGAAAAAAACGCATGGTGCCACCAATGCGGACAGCCTTTAGAGAAGTGACCAAATCAAATACAAAATGGCATG
Source organism: Glandirana rugosa (assembly GCA_018402905.1). Lineage (NCBI taxonomy): Eukaryota > Metazoa > Chordata > Amphibia > Anura > Ranidae > Glandirana > Glandirana rugosa. The sequence goes on along the minus strand of BLSH010054920.1, from coordinate 1,461,980 downwards.
TAAAGTACACATGATTGCATTTCAGGGCATGGTAATGGCCCAAAAGACATACATGGCTCCATGGATACCAGATGCATGGAAAAAGAGAACACCTGTCTATCATGTGCCTCCATCCCTAATTAGTTTGATATATAAATCGGACTGGATATAGACACATGTGTAATGGGTCTCCAGCCCTGGGTTCCATCGATAGATGGGTGGGACTTTAAATGAGGTGCATATAGGATGCTCCTCCATCCCGGGTAGATGATAAAAACGAAAGAGGTTTGGGACTTTATATGAGGCACATGACGGACCATGGAATCAGAGTATAAACATATGTATTGGCACAATAATGGTCATAGTACAGAGTAATCAACATATGGAAGTTCATATATGTACAAACTAAAGGCATTTCATATAGGTATAGATATAAACATAGGGGGACCACTGGTACTGGCTGCCTGCATGGGTTCCAGATAAAGTGCAAGGTGCTAATCAAGATATAAAATTGATCAAGTAAATAAAGTTGTCCATGTATAAAAAAAAAGTGTATATAGTCATGACTGCATCCAGGGTAAGCCCAACATGTTTCGTGGTAAACACCACTCATCAGGGGCGAATGCGTCAACAGTATCTAAAACAAGAAAACATAAGTACCAAATCTAAATTTGACTAAATTTGTACACTGACTGTACACTGACTGTCCCCCCTCTGCACACTGACTGCCCCACCTCTGCACACTGACTGTCCCCCCTCTACACACTGACTGTCCCCCCTCTACACACTGACTGC
>BLSH010054920.1:1447885-1458460 GCA_018402905.1 Glandirana rugosa | reverse complement strand
ACACTGAGTGCCCCCCCTCTGAACACTGACTGTCCCCCCACTACACACTGACTGCTCCTCACTACACACTGACTGCTCCTCACTTCACACTGACTGCTCCTCACTACACACTGACTGTCCCCTCTGCACACTGACTGCTCCTCACTGCACACTGACTGCTCCTCACTACACAGACTGCTCCTCACTACACAGACTGCTCCTTACTGCACACTGACTGCTCCTCACTACACACACACACACTGACTGCTGCATACTGACTCCTCCTCACTGCACACTGACTGCCCCTCACTGCACACTGACTGCCCCTCACTGTACACTGACTGCCCCTCACTGTACACTGACTGCCCCTCACTGCACACTGATTGCTCCTCACTGCACACGGATTGCTCCTCACTGCACACTGACTGCCCCTCACTGCACACTGACTCCTCACTGCACACTGACTGCCCCTCACTGCACACTGACTGCCCCTCACTGCACACTGACTGCTCCTCCCTACACACTGATTGCTCCTCACTGCACACTGACTGCTGCACACTGAGTGCCCCTCACTACACACTGACTGCCCCCTCTGCACACTGACTGTCCCCCCACTACAAACTGACTGCCCCTCACTACACACTGACTGTTCCTCACTGCACACTGACTGCCCTCACCACACACTGACTGCCCCTCACTACACACTGACTGTCCCCCCACTACACACGGACTGCCCCTCACTACACACTGACTGCTCCTCACTACACACTGACTGCTCCTCACTACACACTGACTGCCCCTCACTACACACTGACTGCCCCTCACTACACACTGACTGCCCCTCACTGCACACTGACTGCCCCTCACTGCACACTGACTGCCCCTCACTGCACACTGACTCCTCACTGCACGCTGACTGCCCCTCACTGCACACTGACTGCTGCACACTGACTCCTCACTGCACACTGACTGCCCCTCACTGCACACTGACTGCTCCTCACTGCACACTGACTGCCCCTCACTGCACACTGACTCCTCACTGCCCCTCACTGCACACTGACTCCTTCTCACTGCACACTGACTGCCCCTCACTGCACACTGACTCCTCACTGCCCCTCACTGCACACTGACTGCCCCTCACTGCACCCTGACTGCCCCTCACTGCACCCAAACCTGCCACTATACCACCTATACTTCCCAAACCTGACATTATACACTCCTACACCCTATAATGTACCCTGCTGAATTCCCCTCTACTATGCCCTCCTGCCCCCTTTGTACTGTGTATAGTCTTTCATAAATACAGGCCACTGATAGGGTGGGAGAGGCATTTGGGAGAGGCATTTATGACATGGCGGCTGTGTGTTCAAGGAGGGGGATAGTTTCAAAAAGGAGTGGGAGCAGTTATTACAGGGAGTCAGTATATATGGGGGATGGGGGTAGTGTGTAGAGAGGGAGGAACAGTGTGTATAGGGGGTGAATTAAATTTGGGCTTATTACCTAGTTGTGTGTTTTTGTTGTTTCTAATCAGACTCAAAAGCCATGCCCAATATGTAGCATCATTTAGCCACACTCACTCCTTGCTATTGCGCGTACAGGTCACCATCTCCCTGGTAGGGGCCCTAGTGCATTACTTTGCCCAGGGGCCCATGATGTTATTAAGATGGCCCTGGCGGCAGTGAAATGGCATGTGACCACAATGCAATAGAATAAACTGAGACTTCCGCGCTGGGTTAAACTGATGTTAATGGTTAGTCCATGAGTCACTTTCAACAAAAAGGAGGCAACAAAGAAATAAGTATACAGGTGAAGAGACAGGACCAGTATTCCCATATAAAGTGCTCGTGCTCAAGTAGATGGAGGAGTTTCATTCTGTGCTGGTTGTGCCCCACACGGATGCGCACTCACCGTCACTCCAGTGACCACCTATCGCTAGTGTGGTCAGGGTAAGCTTTGTGGGGAATATTCCCCTCTGTGGCTCTCCTCTATCGCTGCACTTCAAAGGTTTACTCCATCACATTGGTATATATAAATGAGAGGAGGGAAAAACTCATAGTGCAGATATGTCTAAACGGGTTTATTGTAAAAAATTTAAAACATCAAATAAAATTTACACTCACATTTTGTGGTGCCCGCATATCCCGGCACCAGGCTTAAAAGCAGCTGATTTGTTTGGGGAATCAACCCGTGTTGGGTGGTGATCGTTCAGCTGGCGATCCTTCACTTTCTCCTACTCAAACAATCAGGACTGGTAGCCCCATAACAAGTATGAGAATATCTCCACTTCTTGCAATACACTTATTAGTGTCCACTGAATAGTATTCGTTAAAACGATTAAACTATCACTAAACAGGAAATCAATGTTTGACTTCATTTACTCGTTGATACTTTCAAACTTTGCAGTAAGTACCGGTTCACACTGGAACATGTTTAAAAAGGCACTGTCTGTGATCTGCAGTGGGTATCAGTGTAAATTTGAACAACAACCCAAACACAGATAGCAAATGCAGTCCAGTTTTTAAAAGTAGTGCATGCACTTACTTTTGGTGCGATTTCAGCCTATTTAAATGAATGGGTTGAAAACACTGCACTCAAATCACACATGAATGGGGGTGTGTTCCTGTGTGACTCTTGGTGTGAACTGGTCCTAAAACTTCCACCATTCAGACTCAGGCCAGCCATAGACAGTTCAAATCTTGGCAGGTTCAGCAGGAACTGGCCAAGATTCGAACTGTGTATAGCCAGGCTGAATGCACCAAGTTGATCAATCAACTTGGGTGCAACCAGCCTGCTGGATTTATTTGTGATTATTGTGATAATCACTGTCTTATCCCGGTGGGGAGGGCTTCCCCCACCCCCCTGCCAGGAGAATACAATGTCTCCACAAGAGGGATTCCCCTGTCAGCACTGTCTGTGTTGATGAGGGAATCATGTTTGCAGGAAAGAAATCTGCACGGTCTAAGGCCTGCCGTAGTCTTAGGTGGATGATCAGGTTTTATATCACAACACACACTGCACTATTACCACCAACTTCGCTCTACTCATTCCCTTTTTCCACAAGGATTCGGCTTACAGGAAGGTTGGTACCTTGGTTTACTGCATTTCCTTCTCCAAACAGGCTTACCCCAATTCTGCAACCTACTCCATGCATACCCCACAGGAAAGTAGCCTTTAGTGATAGCAATGACAGAAACCATGCACAAGGGAATTGCGGCAAACATTCTCCCTGCCAATGGCTTGTAAAGCCCTCAAACTGCTCAGAGAAACATTGAATTTCTGCATCCAATTCTAGCTCTATCTGAGGCATGCAAGTAGTGGCCTATCAAAACAGAGCAAATTTCTGCAAATATGTCAGCATTTTTCTGAAAGCTAATGGCCTTAATTCAGTCATCACTGGCCAGAGCCCAAAAGTGCTAGACTTCTTTCCCACCTTCTCTAGCTGAATCGGAGGTGGAACTACTTCCCTTAGAAGAAGTAGACATGGAAAACTTTGAAGACCCAGAGGCAGTGCTAGAGGTTATTAGATGATTTCTCACCCCAGCCTCTCATACACCTGATACTATGGCTTCACGCAATATACTTGCCAATGTAAGTATGCTCCATTCTACTGTGAAGCCTTGGTATAGTCACACTTGATTGTCCTCAGTCTCCCCAGGCCCCTATTCATTGCTGAAGCCTGAAAGTGTAAAAAAACAAAAACATCCCCTAATCATGAACTACTGGGACTGACAATTTATCAAAATTGAATTTCTTCGAAAAAGAACTGCACCCCTCCAAGAATCATTGTTGATTTCACTAAATTGCAATTCTCTAAAAAGTGGACTGTTTTGGTAATAAAACATGCTATCTCCGTCTTAAACGAACATCTTACTGTGTCTGTATAGAAGATGTTCCTTCAGTCAAAGATTTTGTAGATAGGAAATCTGAGATGTGTTTTGAGGTCCATTCCTGCAACCAGCTATTGCTGCAATCCTGGTTTGTCAGACTGCAGCTAAGTGGACTAGGGCAATAAATGTTCAACGGGATCCTATCTTTCAGGACTTTTCAACACTTAAAAACAGCACCTTCTGTCTTTTCTGTGTTGATGTGCCATGACACAAATTTGCACAATGGCTCTCATTTCTGTCCATATGCACAGAATCTTATGACTGAAGGCCTGGCCAGCTTAAAGCCACCTCACTCATATGCTATTTGAAGGAGGATGTGTCTTTGGTGAGCCACTTGACAAATTCATGAAGGATCCATTAAGTCTTATGTTTGCAGCACCCACATCAACAAAACGTAAGTATTAATTAGGGCAAGTTAGCAAAACATCCAAAAGCAAACTATCCCTGCTTACTATGGAATCATTTATATGCATTTTTATTTTAGGTACTTTGATATAATTGTATATTTCGTGTGTGTGTATAAACATTTTATATATTTTTTATATATATTAGCCTTATGGACAGCCACGAGTGCCATTTCTCTCCTTTTTCTCCTTGATAGGAGATGCAGTATATACGCACTTTCGCCTAGCAGCAAAAGGGTCACTGGTTCTAATTCAAACCACGACACTACCTGCCTGGAGTTTGCATGTTCTCCCTGTGCCTGCGTGGGTTTCCTCCTTAATTGGATCCTGTCTAAATTGGCCCTAGTATATGTATGTATGAATGCGAGTTAGGAACCTTAGATTGTAAGCTCCTTAAGGAGCTGTGCAAATTGATGGCGCTATACAAGTACCTAAAATAAATAAAAAATAAAATATATACAGTAAAAACTTTATTAGTTTTGGATATTAGGCCCCTTTCACACTGGCTTTCCGTGTGCAGGGTCCGTTTTTGCTCAGCGGGGATTGCTCCACTGATCCCTGTTGAGCCGGCGGATGACAGATCCGTCTCCGCTCACCACCTGTCCGTTTTCATCCGATCCACTCTGATTCTACAGATAGATGGAAAATATGGTTTCCATCCGTCTGGATTTCACGGACAGGATCGGAGATGTCTCCGCTGGCATCCGCTGCTCCAAAGGACTGAATGGAGCCTCCGTTCAGGTCCGCCTGAAAAACGGACTGGTGGACCTTAATGGAAAGCCTGTGTGAAAGGGGCCTAATGGAGAAAGGATAGATCCACTGTCAAATTGCTTCCTGCTATTCAGGGCTCTATTAGAGAAGTTTCCCTCCACTTCCTGTCATGTTGATATTTTTTATCAGACAGGAAGTGAGAAGTCTCCAACAGCAACTCAGATGGAAATAGAAATGCTTTTTTGTAGAACAGGAAATTTTTCATAATTTCTTGTTTAATGAAATTGTTGTCATCAACACAGGAAGTGAGGTTAAATCACATTAACAGAGCACTGAATAGCAGTTAATATCTGACAGGAGTACCAATCCTTTCCCGCTCTATCCAAAACAAGAAAAAAAAAGTTTTGGGTTGACATATACTTTAATTTTTTACTCAGTAGACACAGCTTAGTATAGGAAAAATGTGAAGAGAATCCAAGTTAGCCATATATGAATGACAGTATAACAGATATAAATATACAAACACTATTTTATTTAAACATAAATTGAGTAAATTTGCATTTGCATGTAGTAATGCTGAGTAACAAAAGCATTACAGTCATAAAGCAATATGTAATTTGTATAAAAGCACTGCAGTACCTGTGTACATTCTTAGAATGGACATAGTAAATCAATCTACTGTATATTCACATTTATTAACTATGATTACTTTTCTAATATGTCATATTAAAAATATATAATTAAAATAATGCATACACTACAAAAATATTTCAATATTTTAAAAAGATGTAAGATTTTTTATTGGTCCATAAGAAGTCTATAATTAAAACAATATATTTAGAGTCAGTTTATTTTGTTAATGCAGATGTAGTATATCCATAAGAACAATATATAAAAAGAAATAAGATGCAAGAATAAGCACACAATACAACAGTAAACAATAACATAACAAACATAAAATAAGTCATTTTGGCAATAGCAGTTCATATAAGTGCCAAGCTTTTCAATGCATGATCACTTTTACTTCTTTTGGCATAATATGCCTTTACTAATCCATTGACCTGTTAGTCATGAATTTAAGAGAACCCGTCAACATAGAATATAGGATCTGGCCTGTTTTTGAAGGTGCATGGTGGAGTGCCTTATCCTTCATTTCTTATGAAGAAGTACCCCAACACCTGATATACTCATGCTTGTTTGTGGGTCAGTGACTCATCAAATAGTGAAGAAAGACAAACCTGGAATGCATCTTTGAAATCAGGTCAGAAGCTCAGGTCAGGGGGAGATTCTCCCATATTTATATCTTCAAGGGTTCATTTTAAATATTGAAACTTTCTAGGATTAAAAGTTGTTACACACAGGAAGACCTTACAATCTTCCATCTTGGCACACAAAACGTACAAAACAAAGATATGAAACATACATGAGCAATTAATTTGCATAGCATATAAAAATAAGGTTTTCATTTTTTTCTACATTTTGACTGCATCATGGACTAAAGTGTGCAATGGCTTGGAAATAATAGATTAATTAGAAATGTATATAAAAATACTGTCATTTCCCCCTTCCCCAAAAATATGTTTTAAGAGCAATACTTGAAATAAGAATACTGGGGCAGAACAAATCATCTCAATTAATTGTAATTAGTTAAATAACAATATGTTTAGCAATTCAAAGGCACTTCTAAACATTCTTTTTTTACGTGGAAGTAATGTACCATTAAGGCACAATCGCCACTTATTATGGTTACTAACCTCATTACATGAATTAGAAAACCTGCTTACTGGAAAATATTTCTGATGCATGGCTTGAATCGGTCAATGGTAATATTTAATTTAAGGGATTAGTATTTATTGCACATAGTTATGTTTACCAAGCCATATGAAACAAATATACTGCAACATATATAAGATAATTTATCTCCTTTGTAGACCACCAACCTTTAATGATATCTAGCCAGAGTTAGATAAATGCTGTGGTAGAAGAAAAAAATGTCGGCATGTGTGTTTTGTGTTCACTGATACTATTCATACTTGGCAGTCAGCCATCCCGAATACTGCATGATCCTGTCGCTGCTCTATATCAGACTGAATATCCTACTAGTTTTTAAAAGCACCCAACTCTGGAAGTCAACTAGAATCAGACTATGGATAGTGTAGGAATGAAAAAAGATTCCAAGCTCTTTTAAGACAGGGTGCAAAAACAAATGTATTATGATATAGAAATATAGGAGACGTTTGTAATTTGAGAACAAAAATAAAATAAAAAATGTACAAATTACAAAATAAAACAAACATACAGTACAACATATTGTAATCAATGTGTACTATTGGCGCCATGTGCTAGCTTGTGAGAAGCATTAAAGGAAAGCTGTACTGAGGATGTATGGAGGTTGCAAATGCTGGCTTTTTTCTTCTGAATGTACTAGTTGGCTTTCACCCTGATCCAAGAGCTTCAGTACTTTTAAATTCACGGACTTAGAACAAGTTATAAAGATAGGGGGTTCTGACAGCAATGGCAGCTTCCATATTTCTCTCTGATTTGCTTTGGAACTGGTCACTATTGAGCAATAATATGAACCTTTCCTCCTAATTTAGGGCTCTTTCACACAGGTGGATGGTTCGGGTCCGCCTATCAGTTTTTCAGGCGGACCCGAACGGACGCTCCATTGTTCTCTATGGAGCGACGGATGTCAGCGGTAACATGTCCGCTGACACCCGATCCGCCAAAAACAAACGGATGGAAAAGCCTATTTTCCATCCGCCTGGCGGATCGGATGAACACGGACAGACGGTCCGTGTTCATCCGATCCTCCATAGAGGAGAATGGAGCTGTGACAGGTCAGTCTCTGCACTAAGTGCAGAGACTGTCCTGTCATCCGCCGGCTCAGCGGGGATAAACGGATGGATCCCCACTGAGCAGCGGAGCCCGTCAAAACGGGCTCCACTCGAGTGAAAGGGGCCTTACTATAATTTTACAGGTTTACTATTTAACCCTTTTTATTTATAATTTTATTTACATTAACTTAGGAGCCTATTTAAAATCCAGCGATACCTCCATAAACAAAAAGAAAAGCTTCTACACATTAAACACATTGGTGTGCTTTAGAAACATGCAACATGTTCTTCTGCCTTTTGAGAGTCTGAAGCTGGTGGAGCACAGTAAGAGTGAATGGGGATTTATTACAAAAAAAAAAAAAAGGACCTGTCAACTCCAAATATGTACAATACAGATAACTTCATAGGTTACAGCAGGCTCCACACCATTGCATGCTTTTTTGAAAAGAGAAACTGGTATGCAGTAGAATTACAAAATATACTGAAACAGGGTGTATAGTGCTTTATGCTCTCTATTATAAATAAGCACATAGTTTGTTTGAGGGATGACACTGCTAAGAATCAGAAATGTGAAGCTCTAATGTCTGACAGTTACTGCAAATTGTCTTTCAGCTCTCAAATAGCCCTAACACCAGTGGTGGCCCGTCCATTAGGGGAGCACGAGCGCTGCCCCCCCCCATCCATGCGTCCGGCCCCCAGATCTACATACAGGATGCCAGACTATGGATTCCAATGGGGGCGGGTTTGAAGCATGTAATTAGAGACAGGGGCTCTAATAGGTTTCAAAAAAGTGTGGGCTCGGATCGCAGTGCTCTGCACCCTGAGCCCACCCTTTTTTGAAAGTTGTGTGACAATAGCCAATGAATATTTGCTATTTCACACCAAATCTCCTTCCCGCCAATCAGGAAGCGAGTCATGAAACCCATTTCCCAATTGGCCAAAATGTCAGGCGAACCTATTGGAGTGCCGCCACGGGCCACCTAGGGCAGGGGTGGTTGTTTGCCAACGCCCCCCTCAAAAAAAACCCACCAGCCACCACTGCCTACCACCATCAGAACACAGACTTCTGTACAGTCAGGTCCATAAATATTGGGACATCTACACAATTCTAATCTTTTTGGCTCTATACATCACCACAATGGATTTGAAATGAAACAAGATGTGCTTTAACTGCAGACTTTCAGCTTTAATTTGAGTGTATTTACACCCAAATCAGGTGAACGGTGTAGGAATTACAACAGTTTGTGCCTCCCACTTTTTAAGGGACCAAAAGCAATGGGACAATTGGCTGCTCAGCTGTTCCATGACCAGGTGTGTGTTATTCCCTCATTATCCCATTTACAAGGAGCAGATAAAAGGTCCAGAGTTAATTTCAAGTGTGCTATTTGCATTTGGAATATGTTGCTGTCAACTCTCAATATGGGTTTCAAAGAGCTGTCACTATCAGTGAAGCAAGCCATCATTACGCTAAAAAAAAAAAAAAAACAACCCCGTTGGAGAGATAGCAAAAACATTAGGTGTGGCCAAATCAACTGTTTGGAACATCCTTAAAAAGAAAGAACGCACCGGAGAGCTCAGCAACACCAAAAGACCCGGAAGACCACGGAAAAGAACTGTGATGGATGACCGAAGACTTTTTCCCTGGTGAAGAAAACCCCCTTCACAACAGTTGGCCAAATCAAGAACACTCTCCAAGAGGTAGGTGTATGTGTGTCAAAGTCAACAATCAAGAGAAGACTTCACCAGAGTGAATACAGAGGGTTCACCACAAGATGTAAACCATTGGTGAGCCATCATTACGCTGAAAAAAACAAAACAACCCCGTTGGAGAGATAGCAAAAACATCAGGTGTGGCCAAATCAACTGTTTGGAACATCCTTAAAAAGAAAGAACGCACCGGAGAGCTCAGCAACACCAAAAGACCCGGAAGACCACGGAAAACAACTGTGGTGGATGACCGAAGACTTTTTCCCTGGTGAAGAAAACACCCTTCACAACAGTTGGCCAAATCAAGAACACTCTCCAGGAGGTAGGTGTATGTATGTCAAAGTCAACAATCAAGAGAAGACTTCACCAGAGTGAATACAGAGGGTTCACCACAAGATGTAAACCATTGGTGAGCCTCGAAAACAGGAAGGCCAGATTAGAGTTTGCCAAACAACATCTAAAAAAGCCTTCACAGTTCTGGAACGACATCCTATGGACAGATGAGACCAAGATCAACTTGTACCAGAGTGATGGGAAGAGAAGAGTATGGATAAGGAAAGGAAATGCTCATGATCCAAAGCATACCACCTCATCAGTGAAGAATTGTGGTAGTAGTGTCATGGCGTGGGCATGTATGGTTGCCAATGGAACTGGTTCTCTTGTATTTATTGATGATGTGACTGCTGACAAAAGCAGCAGGATGAATTCTGAAGGGTTTCCAGCAATATTATCTGCTCATATTCAGCCAAATACTTCACAGTGCAGATGGACAATGACCCGAAGCATACTGCGAAAGCAACCAAAGAGTTTTTTAAGGGAAAGAAGTGGAATGTTATGCAATGGCCAAGTCAATCACCTGACCTGAATCCGATTGAGCGTGCATTTAATTTGCTGAAGACAAAACTGAAGGGAAAATGCCCCAAGAACAAGCAACAACTGAAGACAGTTGCAGTAGAGGTCTGGCAGAGCATCACCAGGGATGAAACCCAGCGTCTGTCGTCAGTGTAGTAGTTATTTATGTTCTCTTGGTCAAGGTAACCGTTGGTATGT
>BLSH010054920.1:1421407-1435924 GCA_018402905.1 Glandirana rugosa | reverse complement strand
GGCCGAAGCCGCCGCACCCGCTCCCTGGCACCCCCGAACACAGTGAGCGTGCGGGCGCGCCTCCGGCGGCGCGCGCTCACTGTGGCTCTGTATCGCGCCCGCCGTCGTATGACGGCGTTTTGCGTTACAGAGCCACTTTGTCGCCGTCAATTGCCGATCAGCGGTCGGCAAGCAGTTAATGCACAGATGTCTATGCAAGTCGCACCTGAAATCGGCAAAAATAGTGCAGAAACATCTTTCTCAAATGAATGCAGCACAACAAAGATGGAGTTGCACTGATTTAAACGGTTACATTGCTGACAATAGGGCGCTAACTCACAACTCCAAACTCATATAATTAATTGGACTCCAAGTAAGCAAACTACTGACTGAACTGAGCTTTTGTTGACATTATTAGTCTATGGGTTCGCTTACTTTTTTCACCAGCACTGTGAATGTTTAATGGGTGTGTTCAATAAAGACACAAGAAATTAGGATGGTTTGTGTGTTATCAGCTTAAGAACATTGTGTTTGTCTATTACTGTGACTTAGATGAGGATCAGATCAAATTTTATGGCAAATTGCTGCAGAAAACCAGTTAATTACAAGGGGTTCACATACTTTTGTTGCCACTGTAAATACAATATTCCAAATCGACTTCATAGAAGCCAATCAAGAATTTTGAGACTGACCACTGCACTAATAATAACTAGTAATAATAGCCAAATCAGTAAATGGTAGGGTATAAAGGAACTGCAGAGTGCTGAAAGATTTGATTAACCACAGGCAGTTACCTGAGAGCAGGAATATCAATGGACTACAAGGATGCTCACCAGAGCCCTTGCAGCTCATTGAAAACTACAAGCCTTCAGCCTCAAAGTAGGCATTCATTCACAGGAAACTGTGAATGAATGATGTGGCCGAGTGGGCGAAGCCCCGCACAGCTGCAATGTTTTCAAATAGTGACGGGTGCAGAGAGAAGTTCCCCGGCCCGCTGTCACAAAGAGGGTGGGAGCGGGGAGAGAGGCTGCAGATGCTGGAACATGTTACATGCTCCACCCTAAAAACAGGTGGAATGCGTAACATGTTCCAAAAGTGTACGTATCCTTTAAGCCCTAAAATGAGCTGACAAAACACAATCAGGGGAATTTAATAAAGCACGTACAACACTTTTCTGGCAGTACGACCCTTTAAAACGGCCTGTGGCAGATTGAAAATGATGCCAGTTTCGGTAGCTTTACCAAATTGTGTGGCAAATTCGTGTTATTCTTAGAGTGGTTTCACATGGGCTTCATCTTGTAGAAGGAGGGTGTGAACAGCCAGCTTTGACAAAGCATGTGCAGAGCTTTCAGCAAGCTTTATTGAAGCTTGTACCATTCAGTTTATAAATATTGAATGCAGATCCTAATGGGAGTGTTGATTGCCACCTTAAGCAAGTTGCTAGAAGGCTTCAGCAGACTTTCAAGCTTCAAAAGGTGGATGTAGTGTCGGGGTGTCTACGCGATCCTTTGCAATTAAAAAGATACAGGGATTGATTTGGGGATATCGCAAAGGTTTCTGCTGGAGGCATGCGCCATTTTTCATGCAGGCATTGTACGGATTTGTTTCCATAGATAATCAGCAAATTATAGACATATTTTACACCTTGGAATGTCCACTAGTGAAAGGCCTTTGGACATTCATAAGTTGTGGGAAAAAGTGGGTAATTAACAATACCAGTCAAAGGTAGGTATGGGGAAGCCAGGCTGCTAGAAAATTGTATTTTATCCCAATGTTTAAGGGAGTGGTGTATTGTTGGGTCCATGATCAGGGGCCTGTCTCTTGCTGGTAACTAAGTGAGATTTTTTTAAAGGTATTAGGACACTGTCGACTACATCGTCCCCATGGGTTATTCACTTGTGGCGTAGAAAAATATTAGAAGTGCCACACTGTCAGTAAGCGAGATAGCTCCTTAAGGAGAGGGAGATAGTTGGCCTTATATAAGGCATCATAGGTTGGCTTGAGATGAGTTCCCAAATATGGCAAATTATTGGTCTGAGTAAGTTTGAAATTGGGTTGGGCTTGTTGGAGTGCATCCTGCTGCAGGGTGATACTCATTGCCTTGGACTTAGTGCAATTAATATATAAGCCCAAGATGTCTGTCACAGCTGTAAGCATGCACGTTAACTTAGATCGTTTTTTTTTTTTTGTTTGTTTTTTGCACTTATCAAACAGATTTCAAAAAATGTTTCCAAGAATATATTTAATAGATGAAAAGGTAGAAAGCAAGAGAAGTTCATGGTTAGCGTTTACCCTTTAACATAAAAATGAGGGCATAATGTTCTTACTTCCGTTGATTATCTGTTAGAGTGATTCCTTGAGCAGACACCTTGAAATGCACCACAGTGGACACGGAAGGTGGATCCTGATTTTGGGTTATGCTGAGAGCTTTCTGCACTGCTTGATACCCTGTAAGGGACTCCATTTCCACTGAATTCAGATACCACACATTACATGCTGCAATGATAAATTAAATCAGAATATTAACCATTACATTAACCACAACATGGTTGTATTTTATAGGGCTAGGTTTAAATCCTGCAACATGTTTTGATGGGTGTTTTGCTGTGAATTGTATTAGGGCAGCCCATTCAAGTAAATGTACAGAAATCATGCCAAAGTGCATGAAAAAGGTTTAGTAAGACCTGGAATATGCAATTCAATTTTGGGCACCACTTCACAAAAAGGATATCGGGGAACTGGTGAAAATGTGAAGAAAGACAACCAAACTAATAAGAGGCATGGAGGAGCTCAGCTATGAGGATAGATAAACTGAATTGAATACATCCTCTCTTGCGGTATATGATCACCATGCATAAACACAACAGTAGTTTATATTTGGAACTTGGTATAGCATTATTCACTTTAAAGTCATTACAAAGGACAAGGGGCACTTTTTACGTCTAGAGGAAAACAGATTTGACCTCCTCATATAGAAACGCTTCTTTACAGTACGAGCGGTGAAGCTAGTTCTTAGGAACTAGTTCGGGCCAGCTCAGTAGATTGTTGTAAAAAAATAGCTGGATGCATTTGTAAATACACAAAACATAACTGGACATTAAACAGAAGAAATAATAATAGATTGTTGAACCATGGAATATTTGATTGCTTTATTGGGGGGGTGGGGGGGAACAGGAAGGAACTTCTTTTTCCCCAGCTGCAGGAAATTGAACCAGGCTTTATATGTTATTTTTTTGCCTCCCGCCCGGATCTATTGCGGGTATAGGATTCTGTATATGGAGGTTTCCTGTTTATTCAATTTTTTTTTATTGGTTGAACTAGATGGAATTGTGTCTTTTCTCAACTTACACGTTACTTAAAACAAAGAGCATTACAAGCCATGGTAATAAGTTACTATGCATTGTGGTCCACTGCAATACATGTGCCTTAGCAAGGTAAAATGGGGCACCATTAAGAATGAATAGCACTACAGTGCACGTACAATAAAACATGCATCCACAGCTGTGAACAAAGCCTAAATGTACAAACAAGATACCATAGCTGCATATTTTTAAGCCTTATTATTATATATATTATTATATTAGTGCAATGAAAGTCTTTGGCACCTTTTTTCAATTTGGATAAAGTAGGGAAGGATTAAAACCCCTGTCATTTTTTGCCATCTGTTTTAAATGTAGACACAACAGATGTGAGAGGAAATCTATCCAAAGTGTGGTAAGTCCCTCTTCAGACCAGATGTCCTAATTGGAAGATTTCCCCTCTATCCCTGTTCTGGTAAAAACTCAAAAAGTTGGATTTTACATCACATTTGGTCACCATGAATGGTCATCAGAACAAATAAAGAGGGTGAATCCCCCATGTGGGGGCATAAGCAGCAATAAAACCCTGACAGAGGTTCCAACCCGCCACCACGCGCTCCACAATTTTAAAAGGTTTAGCCTTCAGATACACTTTAATCTTTTAAAGCTGAAATACAAGGGAAAAAATACCGTATTCAGAGAGAAGCCAAAAAAGTAAAAACTAGAGACAAAAACAAAAATAAAATAATCTAAATTGTTTCCATTGCATGCATTCTGAAGTTACTGTATCTAATTTGGGGCTAGTTCCTTTTTTTTTTTTTGCAAATACAAATACATGTGGTTGCAGGGTCTAAATGAATAATATAAGGCCTCGTATTTATGAGGTTGAAACATATGATCCCTTGCATATATAACAAAATATATACGCAGTGTTAATATATTCATAATATGATCTCGTAGACTGTCCACTGCCCTCTACTAAAGTCAAAGGTAAATCTCCTGGAAAATCTCTATGTGATCATTTCTATTTTATTGGACAAAGGGCAATTTATTTTTTATGTTACTTGAGTCAGAGAGATCCTGACAAATTTCAGTAGCATAGCAATGTGTACAAAAATTGGCAGATGTCACATTGCTCATTATTCCCAGTAAGATATTTGTCTATCTATAGCCATAGCTATTCTTTTGTAATTTTATTATCAACCCTACTTTTACTTTGTCCTTCATAATTTAGTTATGCAGTGATGCTTTAGGCAACTTTCACACTAGGGCGGTGGGGGTGGTAGAGGTAATGCATCGCTAGTTTTAGTGCCGCTTTACCAATGTTATAAGAGGGTTAAATGTGCCCGCTTAGTGCTGCTTTCAAACCGGCGCCCATTCATATCAATGGCAGGGGCGGTAGAGGAGCGGCATATTCATCGCTCCCGCACCACCCCAAAGATGCTGCTTGCAGGACTTTTTTTTCCTGTCCTGCAAGCGCACTGCCCCAGTGTGAAAGCACTCGGGCTTTCACACTGGGGAGACAGGAGAGGCATTTTTCAGGTGCTTTACAGGTGCTATTTTTAGCGCTTAAGCGCCTGAAAAACGCCCCAGTGTGAAAGGGGTCTTAAAGTTTGTGAACAGGAAGCCCTTGACAAAATAGGGGGTTGGGCAGCCACATGGCAGATGATGTTTAATACTGAGAAACGTCCAAATTACAAATTATTAAATTAAGAGGGGCACCCCTAGGAGAGCCTCAGCCATGAGAATTGGTTACATAGATTACTTATTTATTCTTTATTTATTATACTAATTTATTACATAATTATTCACTCTGAAGAGGTGGAGCTTAAGAGGGGATAGGATTACTATGTACCAAAGTACCAAAATATCAATTGTGACTTCAATAACTGTAATAATTGGGTTCCGCATAGAGTGGCGGCTCTCCTGCATTGTGAACACATGAGATCGGCCGTTCGGCAAGGGTGCCATTCAGAGAATGCTTTGCATTTTCTCAATAAATGCAAGGTGTTCAAAAAATATCACTGCCCTGCTTCTCCACATTATCCAATCAGTGAATGATTTGCATTGATTCAGAAAATGAAAAGAATTCTCTGATTGGCGCTGGTGCTGAGCAGCCGACCTCCTGTATTCACTCAGCATGGGACTCGGAAGCAAGTGAAGATCACTGAAGTAGTGCTATCAGTAATTTCCAGTTTTCAGAAGCACCAGCCATGTATGGTATATACATAATTACATTGATCCAAGCTGGACCAATGCAACTATATGTAACATACTGTGCCTGGAAATATTATTTAATGCTATACAATTGTTGAGGAAGGACCTGAACTGGGCAGGCAGTCTATGCAAGGAAGCCTACCAACATCCCTGAGCTGAGGGGCTAAGTTGTTTTGAATGAACTATATTCATCCAAATTAATGTGAAAGACTGGTCAACAGAAATGATTATCTGTAGTTACTGCTGCCCAGGAAAGGTGTGGGGGACACATTAGTTACTGAAAACAAAATTTCACATACTATAACCACACAAAAACATATCACGTTTTAGTTCATATTTATGCATAAATATTGAATGCTCAAAAGAGTTCACAAACTTTAAAGTACCACTGTACCTCCTTAACCTCAATTCGCAAAGCCACAATACAATTACTTGTGATGGTTATTCAATCATTTTTGCATCATAGATGTTTAATTCTCCAAATAAATATTTCATTTATTTTATTATAACTCTGCAATTTTCTTTTTTAATTTGACCTATGTAGTGCATATGTTATCTTATTCCCTTGTCCCAAACCTAGAAGCTACCAGTTCCGCAAGACCTGAAACAGTTCCCTGATGGTCACTAGCAGTGAACTGCTAGGGTTACTAGCTCAAAGTTAATTCTGAAAATCTCTTGAGTAGCTTATCAGTCCAGACAAAAAGTAAACCGCTATTTCTTGGGCTTTGAATCTCAATCACACCAGCTAAGATCATATAATGGAGGAAACTTGCAAAAGCAGGGAGCCCGCCTAGAAGTGGCCATCCTCACATAATCTCTATGAGCAAATATTAAAGTGGATCTTCACTGCATCTAAGCATTAAAAGCCAAAACCATATTTAATTCATTTTTAATGTTCAAATTAAACTTCCCCACCCACCCATGTCTCTATGCTTTATTTTGTTGAGAAATCACTTTGAAAAACAACCCCGTAGCATTTCTGACTGTGGCCATCTTGAGTAAGGGTAAATGAATCATATAGCATTTACTTCCTGTAATCCATCTGCCCTTTTCTCAAGCATGCATTCAGGAGAGGGTGCTTAGTTGAGAAAACCCCTCCCCACCCCACCCGAAGACTCATTGGATGTATGACATAATTTGTCTGTCAAGAAAGCAAGTTTAAAAAAGTAAATATGATATACTTTTATATATATCTACTAATGCTAGCAGCATGAGGATTAAAATAATAATCAATGTTGCTTGGGAGTGTGAAGTTCCGTTCTAACATAATTGCAAAAAAAATGTTTTTTTGACATCACCATGTCATAGATATAATTAGAATCCACACCACCAACCTGCTCCCTGTTTGAGTAATTCTGCAGCAGAGTTGGCAGCAGTCTGAGGAACTGTCTCTGCAATCTCTTCCAAAGGATCTGAAAAACAACATTTGGTTATAAAAACGGACCATTCATAAAAAGTTTAGAACTGTAAACATAGTTTAAACAAACACAGTGAACAAAGAAGCAGATTCACTATATATATATATATATATATATATATATATATATATATATATATTTATAATGTTATGGCTGATATATATATATATATATAGTATATATTTATTTCGGAATATTTTCCTATCCTAGAATCAAGGCAAATCTTTAAAGGAAAAGTTGCATGGTGCTAAATATGCTCAAAAAAACAAAAAAACAAAAAAAAAAAAAAAAAGACACTGACATACAGTTAATTTTATTTTAAACATTACATTTTACCTACAGGTAAGCCTATAATAAGGTTTACCTATAGGTAGTATACATATCTCCTAAACCTGCACCGTTAAGGAGATATTTAGTGTACATGCAACCAGTGACATCACTGGTGCATGCGCTCTGAAGGAACGGCCGCACATGCCCTTTTTCTTCAGGGCCCTGTGCCGGGAACGGCAGCTCCCGTTGTCCAGCGGTATACAACCACTTTAAAACATTGCAAACACACAGCCACATTTAGTTTTATGAACCTTAAAAACACAGTAAAAAATTCCATTTGTCCACTGAGAAACACTGTTTTTGCAAGGTCACTCACCCCAATTACCTCATTGCACCTTATTAGCATTATAAATTGTCACAAACAAAACCCAATCACTTTTACATGCTGTCAGACATGCTGCTGTGCACCCCCTTTCCTCCACGAAGCTTTAGGATGGAAAGCAGTCTGCAGGGTGGCCTAGGTGTTTGGGTACACCTTTCACTGATTTCTACTCTGAATCCTGAAGTGCTCAGCTCTGAGCACTTGTGGGTCCAGAGCTGTCAAAATCAGCAGCAGATTGGGTACCCTTTGTCTCAGTTCTGCATGGGCTACAGGCTGAGGAAATCTAAGGGGGCTAAAGTTGCATGGTCCATAAAGAGGACCTGGCACTATCCATAGGTGGCTTATCAGCTCTCTTGTGACAAAAGTTGAAAAAAAAAGTTAAAATCTGTAAAACATTTAAAGATATCAAAATTAGTGGAGGCATGATGGCTTGGAGTTGGATGATGAGGCCTGGGACGAGGTAGTGGAATCTCAATATGAAGGGATCATTGCTGCGTGAGATAAACTGATTCAGTTAAAATATTTGCACCGGATCTCCTATACACCTCTTCCAAATGGGTAGACTACCATCCCCTGAATATCTGAGATGTGGGGCAGATAGAGGGGACTTCTTTCATATGATATGGGACTGTCCAAGGATATAACACTTTTGGAGGGAGGTGTGTACCTTTATTGAAGAAAAACTAGCTCTTCTTAATATTTGCAATCCTGCACGTTGTTTACTGGGTAGCTTTGATGAGGAGTGAAGGACATCACAAAAAACACTACTCAGGATTCTTTTTTTTCTATGTCAAAAAAAGTATAGTTTTACAGTGGAAGAATCCAGACCCTCCTGGCCTGGGGATCTGGATAGAACTGATTAATAAAGCTTTACGAATGTACAAATTAACTTACCTCGCTAGAGGTTGTCCTAAAAGATTTGATAAATTATGGGCAGGTTGGGTGAAGACTGTGTTAGGTGATCCAACAGTATAGGTGGTTTCAGGAATGAACTTATCATTGAACAATTCGGCTCATAGGTCCTCTGATACAAGTTAGACACCATTATATGCATACCCCCCCCAGACGAGGTCTCCGCCACTAAGATACTCACCTTACAATGATTGTGAACCTGAAAGCAGATAGGTCACCACAGAGGTCTGTGTTATTTTTTGGTTTTGTTATTTTTTAGTCATTATTGTCATTATATATGTGCACTTTAGCGAAATTCTGAAGTCTAAATGTACGATAGGGAATGTTCAACATGATACCCATTAACAATTTGTTTGATGTATATGTATATTGTCATCCGTCAATGTGCACATTCTTCCTTTCTGTATTTTTTTTTTTTTTAAATAAAACGATAATAAACTTACCTTTAAAAAAAGATATCAAAATTTTCCTCCAATGCAAGCACATACATAAACGGAGTCAGGACACACGTAGATGTATTACACATTATACATCCCTACGCTTGCCAAACGTAGAAAAACTATTTAAGGGTCATCATTTTTGTTTAGTTGAATTCTGAATTGATGGCTTATAACAGTTTAGTTTGTAGTCTAGTTACATAGTTAGTAAGTCAGGTTGAAAAAAAGACACAAGTCCATCTAGTTAAACCAATAAAAAAAAAAAATCATACAATCCCATATACACACAATCCTATACCCACAGTTGATTCAGAGGAAGGTGAAAACCCCCAACAAAGTATGATCCAATTTGCTACAGCAGGGGAAACAAATTCCTTCCTGATCCCCAGAGAAGCAATCGGATTTTCCCTGGATCAACTTTACCTATAAATGTTAGTACCCAGTTATATTATGTACATTTAGGAAAGAATTCAGGCCTTTTTTAAAACAATCTACTGAGCTGGCCAGAACCACCTCTGGAGGCAGGCACAGCTCTTGATGTTAAGAAACCTTTCCGTATTTGGAGATGAAATCTTTTTTCCTCTAGACATAAAGAGTGCCCCCTTGTCCTCTGTGATGACCATAAAGTAGATAACTCAGCACCAAGTTCACTATATTGACTACTTATGTATTTGTACATGTTGATCATATCCCACCTTAATCTCCTCTTCTCAAGAGAGAATAAATTTAGTTCCTCTAATCTTTCCTCATAGCTGAGCTCCTTCATGCCTCTTATCAGTTTGGTTGCCCTTTTCTGCACATTCTCCAGTTCCCCAATATTCTTTTTGTGAACTGGTGCCCAAAACTGAACTGCATATGAGATCTTACTAATGATTTGTACAGGGGCAAAATGATATCTCTCTCTGGAGTCCATATCTCTCAATACAAGAAAGGATTTTGCTTGCTTTTGAAACCTCAGCTTGGCATTGCATGCTATTATTAAGCTAATGATCTACGAAGAGGCGTGACCGGATGTAGAGCAGATCAGACATGTGCCTTAAGAGTTCCCGGGTCCCGGCAGTATCCTAACTCTATATCCTGAGTTCAACGGGCTGTTTTTGAGCTATATCCATTCAATCGAATCCTCCAACTCCCAGGGGTCATTCCGAAATTCCATCTAAAAGCCGTAACTCTCCAGTGGTGAAGAAGCTGCCTCCTTCTCCTGCCTCGTGCTCCGACTGACCAAGTCCGTGAGCTTCTGGCAGCCGTGAACATGTCAGCAGCACCTAATTCATCACAGCCTCTGTCTCCTCCGGCCCAGGCAAGTGACACAGCCACTATACTGACCGCCATAGAGCAGAGCAGAACCTCAGTAATGGCTCGTATAGACTGTCTGGCAACCGAATGCACTTTAATCAGGGCTGCCTTAGATAAAATCCGGGGCAGACTCACAGACAAGGAGGACCACGTCTGTGCCACTGAGGACCTGACTGCACAACATGCAGACTCTCTGTCCACCCTGCAACGCACAGTCCAGATGTTGGCGGCAAAATCTGACGACGTAGAAAACCGACTGTGAAGAAATAATGTCAGGGTGCTGGGCCTGCCGGAGGGCGCGAAAGAGGATCACCCAGCTGGGTTGCGGAGGCTTTAAGGTCCTGTTACACTTACAAGAGGTCTCGCTGACATAAGTGGTGTAACGGGCTCACTGGGTTCCGACGTGCCCCAGAGTTGCAGGAGCCCCATTGAGGCCTTTCCTTGTACGTTTCCTCAATTACAGGGATCGCGACCGCATTCTTATCTTAGCGAGGCATGCAAACACCCTACACTCCCTTATGACAACACTGCAATGTATCTATGCCCTGACTTCTCTGCGGAGTTGCAGAAGAAGCGAAAAACCTTTACTGATGTCCGCCGGAGGCTCCGTGAGCGCGAAATAAAGTACTTCATGCTATTTCCTAGTCGTCTGTGGGTCCAACGTGGAGGATCTGTGAGGCCATTCCACTCCGCCCTTGTTATCCTATCTTCCCTCTTATATGATTTAATGCATGATAATTGTGGAAGATGGCTACATATCCCTGCCTCTCACATTGACTTAATGTTTGGAACTGTTTAGGTGTTGTCCAGGGTTCATGTGGTTTCCTACCTCCCAGCCGGTCTTTCAGGCCATTCGCCACTGGAGCTCTGACCCTGGGCTCTGGCCGCGATCTGGGATGTTGGAGACTAGCATTGCAGTGGATAAATGATTCCAAGGTCTAAGAGATGGTAGGCCCTAAATTGGTTGAATATTGGGCACTTAATGACAACTCTTCTTCCCTTGACATGGTGTGGGAGGTAATCCATCAGGCTCATGCCAGGGGAGAATAGATCTCCTCTATTAAGGCAGTGAGATCTGATTATGCCTCACAGACCACTCAACTGGAACAGAGGGAGACCGAGACGCATGCCATATTTACATCTGCACCCACCCCGGAAAATTATGCTACTTTTGCACAGCCAAGAAGAGATCTGAAACTCCATTACATCTCCCTAGTTTGGTCTGATGCTGGTAAATTCACAGCCAAACTATTTGAATCAGGTGATAAAAATGGCAAACTCCTTGCTAATTTAGTAGCTGAGCCTACCCTCCAAACTACCATCCTTAGGATCCATTCCTCTGTGGGAGTCCAGGTCACTGACCCGGAGGATATCCTACAAGAATTCCACAAGTATTACAGCTTGTTATATGATGATCCCCAAACAAAACTAGACAGGTCTCATTTGGGAGAGCTCGGGGGGTTGCAGTTGCCGGTCCTTGCTGAGGAAAACAGGGAATTTCTTGACAAACCAATAACATGCCAAGAGGTAGAAGATGCCATATACTCCCTCCCTAATAATAAATCCCCGGGTCCTGATGGATTACCGAGAGAATGGTACAAAGTGCATGCCACACTCCTGGCCCCCAGACTAACTAACCTATTCTCTCAACCTAGTCTGAGAAATGACCTGACAGCATGTACCAAACCCATATAGTATTGATACCTAAGACGAACAGAGATTTGACACGTTGTTCATCCTATAGACCTATATCCCTATTGAATTGTGATCTTAAGATATTAACAAAAGTACTGGTCACTAGACTCATGAAGTTGCTCCCGTCCCTGGTTAACATTGACCAGACTGGGTTCATGCTCGGCAAGTCCCCTGATATAAATCTAAGGTGGGTTTTCACGCATCTCCAGCTCCCAGCCTATGAGAGCGCCTACAGAGTTTTGGGGTGCTCGACATAGAAAAAGCTTTTGATACTGTCCGATGGTCATATATGATGCAAGTCTTAGAGCGATTTGGCTTTAGCCCGAACCTCACACAATGGATCAGATTACTTTACTGGGCCCCAATGGCTTGTATCAAGCTCAGTGGCAAACTCTCGCGATCCTTTCCGATTAGGAGGGGGACGAGGCAGGGGTGCCCTCTATCCCCTGCATTATTTGCCTTAGCGATGGAGCTGCTGGTGGAAGCGTTGCGGTGATCGAGCGAGGTGTCTGGCATCCATGTGGGCTCAATCGTTGAAAAACTAGCTATCTATGCTGATGACCTGATCCTTTTTTTGCGAGACCCCGGTCCCTTGTCTGCAGCATTGAGAATCCTAGACAGCTTTGCGGCTCTCTCCGGGCTCCACTAACTGGGGGAAGTCACTTATCTTACCTATACACCCGGGGGCGGTGAGGCTAATAGACCCTAATTCCCCACTGCAACAGGCAGACACCATTAAATACTTAGGAACTCATATTTCCCTGAATGTTCATGACTTTAATAAACTTAACCTGGCACCAGCCCTGCAGTGGTGTAAACACAAACTCAAGGCATGGTCAAACCTCCTGTTGTCCCTAGTGGGGAAAATTAATTTAATAAAAATTAAAATACTACCCGTTCTGATGTACAAACTAAGACCTTCTCCAGTTTGGATACCAAAAGTTTTTTTTTTTTTTTTTATAGACAATTGGACTCCATAATTACCTCATTTATTTGGCAACAGCGCCCAGCCAGATTCAGTAAGAAAACTATGTAGGCCCTGGACTCAAGGGGGACTAGCATGTCCTGATTTCTATTCTGGTTATCTGGCAGCTCTTCTCACCCATGCCCATAAATGGTTGAACTCAGTTGACACCAACTCCTCAGTGGTACTCGAGGCGGCCCATTCCGGGTCGTTTGAGGCTCTTCGCAACACACTACAAGGGGGGAATGAATGTCTATTTCCCACCCTTAACGCTTGCAATGAAAGCGGTCAAAGCATGGCACGTGGTTCTGTTTAAAGTTAATCATGCGAGAGCCCTTTGGTCCCCAGATATGCCACTCTGGTTTAATCAAAAGTTACAGGAACTTCAATCCCAGCCAGACCCTGGCCATTGGGCTCACAAAGCAAATATCTAAAGTATATTAGTGATGGGTCAGGGCTGTTTACTTTTGATAGACTGAAGGATAAACATCAACTCCCAAATTCGTTCTTCAGGTTCCTGCAGCTCCAGCATGCTTATGAATCGCAATTCGGGTCTTCCTTGGTCCGGCTGAATCAGGATGACTTGGAAACTCCATTGAAAGACCCTGATCTTTCTAAACCATTATCTCAGATTTACAAAGCGCTGTTGCCCTTTATCCAGGTTGGTCTGGACGGTTTGTATGAGCAGTGGAGGATGGAGGTGCAGAATTTAGATACTGAAGACTAGGAGGATATGTGGGATGGCCCATTGCAACTGTTAATTGCAACAAGAGATAAACTAATACAATTTAAAATTTTGCATAGAAGCTATTTTACCCCGCAGCGCTTGCATCGCATTTATCCCTCTTCCTCGGCTGGGTGCTGGAGGTGCAATGGCATTCCCGCAAGGTTTACACATGTGTTCTGGGATTGCCCATTGATTCTAGGCTATTGGCGAGATATTACCCAGTTTCTCCATGAACTAACTACCATACCCATTCCAGCAACAATTACTATTTGGATTTGTTGGCCTTCTCAAGGCTATGAGAACCCTGTTAAGTATTCTATTATTCTACGCTAGAAAAGCCATAGGGCTTTGGTGGAAGTCGGCTAACCCCCTACCTTGTCACTATGGAAACATAGTACTAGAAGATGCCCTAAGAAATATGACAAGGTCTGGCACCTATGGATGGACTCAGAGTCCACGACTGACGACCAAGACTTTGGGGTCCTTTCTATAATTCTTGTACAATGCCCTGGGATTAGCTACTCATTTGGGTTATTATTGGGATTTCTGGAGTGACCGAATGATCTTAGGCCTTCAATATTGACAACACATGGGTCTTTGGGGCCATTGGTAGGTGAGGCTCGGTGGCTGGGGGGAAATCCCATTAATAGAACTAATCCTTGTTTACTATTTTACTATACCTGAGTAGTGCTTGTTGGAGTTTTAAACTTGTATAGTGTTAAATAAGACAATGTTTACTAATCAGCCGGGGTATGACCCTACCCTATGGCTATGTTTTGTACTTGAAACCACAAATTCAAATGAAGGGAAGTTTAAAAAAAAAAAAAAAAAAAAAATCCCAGTATGGGGCCGACTAATCATTTGTAACAGAATAAATTGTGATATGTTCAAATTTTGAGGTTGTTCGTGATGAGTCCATAT
>BLSH010054920.1:1408662-1421397 GCA_018402905.1 Glandirana rugosa | reverse complement strand
TTTAAAAAAAAAAAAAAAAAAAAAAAAAAAAGCTTATCTACCAAAACCCCCAGATGCTTCTCCACTATGGATTCCCCCAGTTGTACTCCCCCTAGTATGTCTGATGCATGCATATTCTTAGCCCCCGAGTGCATAACTATATATTTATTAACCTTAAACCTCATTTGCTACATAGTTGCCCAATTAAACAGTGCATTGAGGTTGGCTTGTAAGTTGGAGACATCCTGTAAGGACGTTATTCCACTCCATGGCTTGGTATCATCTGCAAAGACTGAAATGGTACTTTTAATCCCAGACCTTGCATCATTTATAAAGATATTAAAAAGTAAGGGTGCCAACACTGAACCTTGGGGTGCACCACTGATAATCTTAGACCATTCAGAGTAAGAATCATTAACCACTATTCTCTGAATGCGGTTTATTAGCCAGTTTTCTATCCATTTACAAACGGATCTTTCCAAGCCTGTAGTAGACATTAGCCGTGTATGGGAAACTGTGTCAAAAGCTTTTGCATAATCAATTATTATCATTATAATTAGTTCTTTCAAGCTAGTTCTTTCAGGTAGCTTAACATTTTTGGCATTTTGGAAGCACATACAATTTTGAGCCTAGTAATAATATTTATTTAATAAACAGTCTATTTTTTTCCATATTTAACCTATTCAAAATGGTCCTGCTGTTCATTAGGTTTTCCTAGGCTAGTTGGTGACTTACAATCATTACACTAAAAATGTCTAATATCGAAAAATGTAAAATATAAGCACCTGTTTATTGAACATAGCTAATGTGTGTATCAAAACCTAAAAGCATTTGGGGTCCTTATACCCAGGATGAAACTGAGAAAATAATTTAGTAAACATAATTGGAATAGTATAAGGGCTCTTTCACACACATGGATCGTGTGGGTCCGCCGCTTATATGGAGCGGCGGATGTCAGCGGTGACATGTCCGCCGACACCCGATCCGCCAGAAACAGACGGATGGAAGCCCTATTTTTCATCCACCTGGCGGATCGGATGAACACGGACAGACGGTCCGTGTTCATCCGATTCTCCATAGAGGAGAATGGAGCTTTGACAGGTCAGTCTCTGCTCGTGCACAGAGACTGTCCTGTCATCTGCCGGCTCAGCGGGGATCAACGGATGGGTCCCCACTGAGCAGCGGAGGCCGTCAAAACGCGCTCCGCTTGTGTGAAAGAGCCCTTAATTATATGAAATTGTATGCATTAGGCAAACCAAAACTGCATTTTTTATTATATAAAATTTATCCGAGGCATGTAAAAAAAAAAAAAAAAAAAAAAAGTAAAAAAAAAAAAAAAAAAAAAAAGGATGACCTCATATGTGCATATGATATGTAAAGTGGTTTGAAAGTTATTGTTATATAAAGCCAGAGCAGACTGTGATTTTTAAACATGGTCTGGTCATGAAGGTTTGCATTACTCCTGTCAAGATCTGTACAGGCTGTCCCCGAGTTACAAACATCTGACTTACAAACGACTCTTACTTACAAATGGAGGGAGACAACAGGACGTGAGAGGAAATCTACCCCTAGGAAGGGAAATGAACTCCTGTAAGAGTTATCATGGAAAAAAGGTGTCTCCACTGAAGCTTTATCACCAATCCTTGTTTCCACAACAACCAAAATTTTCAAAATCCAATTTTCAGTGGGACAGAAATTGAGGTAAAAAGGTTTTTGGCTGGAGCTACACTTGAAAAATGTACTTGTTCTGACTTACAAATTCAACTTAAGAACAAACCTACAGACACCATCTTGTTTTTAACCCGGGGACCACCTGTATGTTAATTTAGCCATCTACATTTCTCTATCATTTTGACATGGTTTTCACTGAAGATAACTTTTTTTATGCATTTTTTCCACTATATGCTTTGTTAGAATGGACCAGGTTTATGACAGGATTAAATGAAATATATCTGAAGTATACAGTGAACCTTGCTTGGTTGATATTTTTTTTTTCTTTTAATCAAAACCTTTTCATTTTGTGTTTTTTTTGTTTGGGCTTACACTCGTAGAAGTCTTCCACCACCAACTGCGGTGGGGCAAAATTGGGATCATTCAACCACGGTAGCCATATTAGATCAAATGTTGATGCAGCATTCCTGTGTTGGTATGCTAGTTGCTCCCTAAGGAGAAGGGAATTGACATAGTTAATCCATTGTTTCCCAGTTGGCTCCGTTGGTGCCATCCAGTATATGGCTATAAGCTTCCTTGCCAGATATAACAACCTGGAAATCATAGTGTACATTCCCCTTTGGGTACATTTCTTCATCAATGGCCACTAACAGGCACACCAATGAAGTCATCAATATAGGTACCTGAACAAGGTTAGAAATATAGCGAAATACTGCAACCTAATATCGGTAGAGCTTTGGGCATCGCCATAACATATGTATGAGGTCACCTTGATGTATCTTACATTTTGGGCATAAGGGTGAGTCTCGCTGGCCCCAAGCATGAAGTTGGACTGGCGTCCTATAGGCTCTATGCAGAATGAATAATTGCGAAAGCTTGTAAGAGGCTGAGACAGAAATGGCAGGTATCGATTCTAAGGCCATACCCCACTGATCCCCGTCTATGTCTCCAATGTCTGCCACCCACCGGGCCCTACATCTCAATGAGGCATGGTGCTGAATGGAAGATAAGAGAATTGAATACAATTTCGATATCAAGCCCTTCCGGGCATCCACCTGGAGGACATCCAGTAGCAGCAAAGAGGTAGCCACAGCTAAATTATGTGTTTGTCCCTGGGTCTGCAGGGCATGCCTGAATTGGAGGTATTGGTAGGAACCTTTTGATGGTAGTAAGAAGTCTGTGCATAATTGTTCGTAAGATTTTAAAACAGCCTCTAAATAAATCTGCGGGAAGAACCAGATCCCCCTTTTTTTTCCTCCATGTAGAAAATCCCTGTAATTCATATAATTCCCAGGTATTTTGAGTTGTTCCATAAAGAAGTGAACGCTAGTGGCCACCAATCGACAGAGCCTCCTGAAAGGTCTTCCATACTTTCCTAAGAAGGTCAGCTGTTGGGGAGGGTGGGGATAAGCTCGGCAAGTCCATCTCAATATGAGAGGCAGATTTTAGTTCAGGGTTGGACAAAGTCACTCATTTTGCTATGGGATCCCCATTTTCAACACCATCCCAGCCTGCCATCTGTTGTATCTGGGAGGCCAGAAATTACATTTTAGGGTGTAGGACTGCAAGATCTTTTCCATAACGCAGGATTGTTAAACTAATCCTAGCCTTTTTACGTTTCCATATAACATCACGCAAGAGCTGTGGGGCTCAAATAATTTTTTTTCAAGTTCACCCATCCCACCACTGAGAGAGGGAGCTTACACCAGCTAAGACATTTTTCTTGTTGTTTATCTAGCAGTGGAGCTAAATTTAGCTGAAGGTAACTAGTGGGGTTGGGCGACACCACTACACCCAAGTATCTAAAGGAATTTGCAATGGCAATTTGACCAACCTGGGCTGGGTAGGGGTGCTGTTAATGGAGGTTTATTTTAATAACTTGATGTTACATGTAGCTTGCTGTATTTTATTTGAATGACTCTTATGTTTACATATCTCGCATAGCTCAGAGGTTTCAGCTATACAATTTAACTTTATTCACAAGTGTACTTGCAAGTACATCACAAGTTGAAACATGTCATTTAACCACAGCTTAAATCCTAGACAAGCTTTGTTCATCAGTATGAATACACTTTATTACCAGCAGTCTCTTTCACTTTGGCTACATATTATTATTATGCAGGATTTATATAGTGCCAACAGTTTGCACAGAACGTTACAAGATAAAGCGAGACAGTACAATTACCATGCAGGACGAGAGGGTTAGGAGGGTTCTGCTCGTGAGTGCTTACATAACAAAATAATTAAAACACAACTACACAAAACTAACTCCTGGTGCTTTAACAAAAAACCTTTCAGCCCCATGCTAGTAGACTAAATATGTATACATCTCAAGATGGGTGTGAAAAAAGGCAGGTATGTAAAAACGGAGTAATGCAATCAAGCCTCTGTCTTACTGAAACTCCTCTGTAATTCTGTAATCAATTGTGAGTGTTACTTGAAGCTGAACTCCCGTATAAAGCAAATACTGTCTAAATACAAGAAGCATGTATATTCTTCCTTGAATGTTGGTGTACTTTGGGTATTTCTTCCAGATCTGTGCAGTAATACAGTCTGAAACCTTGCCTCTGTGCAGGAGCTTACTGTAATAAAGACCGGTCACTGCTGCTCTCTCTCCTTGTGCAGAGTGACTGGTCGTGTTTCCACCCCCTTCTGTAGTTCTTTGCAGGCAACCTGTAGTGGTTGGCACCTGCCGTGCCCTTTCCACAGCTCTGCTCACTGCACAGACTATGTGCAGAGCTGTGATGTCACTGTGACTTTTACCAGGTAGTATCTGGGTTTACAAAGGCATTCGGTGCACACAATGTGGATATATATATCCTTTGTGGATATTGAGGAATTTATTTTTAAAATGTTTTTGTGCTCAGAGTTCATCTTTAAAGCAATAAGACATTAAAGAACTGCTCTCGGGAAAATACTTTATTCTGGCAGCTGCATATGTTTAACACTTGTAATGATGATTTTTTAAAAATAGTTTTATTTATAAGCTGTCCAGCAAAAGTGGCAGTTACAGAGGTTTGGACAAACTCTAGAATACCATATAAACCATATTTACAATGGTCAACTTTTAATCAGTGTGTTCTAACCATGTTTAGTTAAACATGGTTAGATTAGTTAAAGTTCCCAAACATTATGTATTTTCTGAAAGCAGACAACCTGGAGAATAAAAAAGTGGTAGTTGTCACATGATATTTGAGCAATAGTTTATCAAGCACACACTTTTTGGTAAAAAATACACTAAAGCTGGGGCGTGGTCTGGACATGGCTGAGTAGAGTCGCGTGTCCTGTGAATTCCTGACTGTCTCCTAACTACCCAGCTTATCCTCTTCCATTTTTCACGGTATGCTCTGAGCAAAGTAGTGGAAGACAAAGGGTGGCTTGAAGAAAGCCCAGGCTGCTAAATCTGGGGGAGAGATCTAGCATTACTTCTTGAGTTCCCTGTCAGCCTCCCCAGATTCCAAGATGGCGGAGCCACGCGACCTACTACACGAGGCCCTAGACCCACTGAACCCTCCGGCTTCACCTGCTATCCCTACAGTGTCAGAGACCTGCTCTGATACACCTGCAGCCTTTTGCTCGGACACAATGGGCTTTCTTCACCTGCCTCTAACGCTACGAGCAGATGCGGAGCTGAGATCCCTGCTACAAGCCCTACCAGCTAAGGCTGACATAGTATCTCTCATTGACCATTTGGAGGAAACCCACCGACAGGAGATACAAGCAGTTAAGAGGGATGTGCAGTCCGTGCCGGACTGATTCACTGAGGGAGAATCCTCGCTGTCTGCTTTAGAGTGACGGGTGACTACCCTGGAGACTCTCCAACACTCCAATGTGGACGCAGCAATAAAGCTACAGCTACATTTGAAAGACATGGAAGACTGGAGCCGACGCTAAAAACTTGTGGCTTCTGGGCCTTCCAGAAGCCACTGAGCTGTAGAACCTCTCTGAAATGGCGGTTGCAATTTTCTGCAATATCGCGGGCGACTCCCTGCCAGCACACCTGGAGTTTGATCGGATCCATCGGGCCAGGGGGGCCCCCATTCTAATGATCCCAATAGACCATGGGACTTAATATGTCGGCTGCATCATTATACTCATAAGGAGACCATCTTACCAATGCGTGGGATGCTGGGGACATTGACTTTGATGGGGCATCTATCAAGATCCTCCCGGATATATCCAGGGCGGCACTACAGCGTCGAGCCCTGCTACGCCTGGTATTGGACTTAGCCCACCAGCTTGGGATTACTTACAGATGTGGCTTCCCTCTCTCTGCCACATTCCGCAGAGACTAACGGTTGTTTACTCTCCGCACACCGGAGGAAGTCCCAGCTCTCCAACTTCATGGAGTCTGAACCCATATCTGTCCCGAACTGACTGCTCTTCCTCCCATGACTGGCCAGCCGCCAGAGCTCCTCGGCACCATGGCAAAATCCACCACCTACACTGCAGAGGGCCTGGCCTGGCCTGGCCACCTCAGTGAACTGTTTCCCCCATCTCCCTTTTTTGCACTCTCTTGGCAGATTTCTATAGGGGCTACCCCTGCTCCATCTTCATTATCCTGCCTGAATGGGGGTGGGGGTGAGGACTACCCGAGAGAACCCTACTCTTTCTTGTTTGTTCCCCCCTTTCTGAACTGGTAAGCTGCCCTATTTGTTATACTATGCAGAGACGTGTATCCTTGCTACCTCATCCCATGCTTAGCTGCTGTTCCTCTGCCTCCTAATTACTGAGGACTGAAGGCCTGACTGCCTTAATACTACAGACAATGTCTCTTTCTCATACACATCTAGATGCCATCCCTCTGCTTCCTGGTTGCTGAGGACTGGAGGTCTTACTGCCTTAAAGCAGAGTTCCACCCAAAAATGGAACTTCCGCTTTAAGCACTCCTCGCCCCCTTACATGCAACATTTGCCATTTAATTTTTTTTTGGGGGGGGGGGGGGAGTGTGTCCCCAGGTTTCGGAGGGACTTCCTGTCCCTCTTCCACCTCTGGGCCGCCTAGGCGACTCCTCCTCTCCTCCTAGGCAGCCCCTCGCTCTTGGCAATCTTCTGGGACACGTCACAGGTCCCAGAAGATTGCCTGCCCAATAGGAATGCGCAGCGCGACTCGCGCATGCGCAGTGCGTGCCCGGCCATGAAGCCGGGCAGGGTACCCACACTAGGAATGGCAGGGCCGTCGGGAGGAGGGTGAGACGAGCGAGGCTTCGGGCGCAGCCATCGCCGGACCGGGAGACAGGTAAGTTACTGTTTATTAAAAGTCAGCAGCTACACTTTTTGTAGCTGCTGTCTTTTAATAAACTCAAAAACGAGTGGAACTCCGCTTTAATGTTTCAGACTATGTTGCTTTATGATACACACCTGGCTACTGAGGACTGAAGGTCTTAGCGCTTTAATATTTTAGCTGGTATATATTTATTGCATATATCTAGATGCCATTCCTCGACTTCCTGCCTATCAAGGACTGAAGGTTTTAATGCCTTAATGTTTCAGCTGCTGTTTTTTTTTCATTACATCCGCATGCAATAGCGTTTAACTGTCATTTTGTATATCTTGTTCCTAACCATTCATGTTATTTAGTACTTTAAAGTTACCACAGGCATGCCACTGTATATTTGCCATATTCTATTATGTTCCTCCTCAGTGTTGGTTGATGGATGGTGTACTCCTCCACCTCCTTCCCCTCCCTAGTTCCTAGGGGGGGGGGGGTGGATATACTGGGGTCGAACTTTGGACGACATGGGTGCTGATGTCAGCGTGATCATGGGTGCTCCTTACACCTATGGTTGCTTTGGTGCAAAGCATGCCTGGGTCGGCGCATCCCTGTGCGATGCCTATTGGGAGCTGTTCTTCCATGGCATTTTTAGGATGACTAGGGCCACATGCTGTTTATGTTACGTCACCGTGGGGTCTTTCTGCCCCCCAGCTTGGGGAGCAGGGACATGGGCTTCATCCAGCCCATGTTGGACGATATATCATGCTATCTACAAATTATTGCTTAAAATACACACTCTGGGTCACCACTGCTCCTATCTGGGGTGGATGGGGCGGGTTGGGATTGCTCTCCCTAGGCCTTCTCCAACCACTTCCCCACATAGGCCGGTGCATGTCCTCTGAGTATGGTTCATGTGTGCCTTTGCAAATTTTATTTGCTACATTTAGATTCAAAGGTAGTGTCGGACAATCTGCCTGACTGCTTTTTACCTTTCTTATTCTCTTTTCATCTTTGAACCTTTACCCCCCCCCACACCGAGATGGCGACCGATAAACATAAAGATAGGATAACTGAATCACTGAATGCAAAGGGCCTCAAAATACCCGAGAAAAGATGTATGCTTTTGAATGATCAAAAACACTTTCATGCTGATGTAGCGTTATTCAGGAGATCCACTTTAGATATGACAAACTCCCTGTTCTTAAAAGAGCAGATTCTATCCCCTGGCGTATCATTCTACTAATGCAGCAGCTAAATCAGGGGGGGTCGTCTCCATACTAGTGTCTGGTAGGCTCCCATGGACTTGCCGTAACACTCTTGTGGACTCCAATGGCCGTTTTGTGTTCGTCAAGGGATAAATGGGGGACATACATGTTAACATTGGCAACGATCTATGCTCCTAATGACCATCAGGGTATCTTTATTACCCGTACTCTTGACAAACTTCTGGAATTTACGGAAGGTCAACTGATCCTTGGGGGTGACTTCAACTTTCCCCTAATTCCCTCAGTCGGCACTTCTTCGGGCTTGTCCTCTGTCTCTCGGAAACGGATAGTACAATCCCTGCATAGGGCTCAACTAAGAGACATTTGGTTACTGCAACACTCAGGAGAATGAGATAACTTGTTCTATTCTTTCCCCCACAAGGTCTACACAAGAATAAATTACTTCTTGATCCCTCATGGCCAGCTCCATGCCATATGTGGCTCCACTATTGGTACTATAACATGGTCAGACCACGCTCCCATTACCCTGATTTAGTCTCTCTCGGACACATTCTCCTCCAGACCTTGCTGTTAGAAACTGAATGAATGCCTATTGTAGACGCCAGAGGTTTTAGCAGAGGTGTCCCAATATGGTGAAGCTATTCAATGCAGTCGGATCAGACACTATCTTTCCTAGGGATACTTTGAGGGGGCATGTCTCTGTTCAGGGATTATCTGTTGGGGACACTCAGCACAAAATATATGCTTATGCAGACAATTTACTTTTCTCTTTGACAAACCCTATAGTTTTGCTCCCAAACCTCCCTTGAGAGTTTGACTTATATGGGGCACGCTCTAATCTAAAAATACATTTTAATAAAATCGGAGGCTTTGGGAGTGGCGATTCCCACTCTCCTTTTATCGACTTTAAAATTAAGCTTCAAATTTAGACGGACGGACTCAGCCTTAAAATGCCTAGGCACATATATTGTCTCCAATTTATCCCATACCTATGACCTCAACCTCCCACCTTTATTAGCTAAAACCAGCGCCCTACTGGACAGCTGGCATAAAGGCCTACACTCCTGGTTTGGCCGATGCAGTTTATTAAAAATGTGCATTCTACCAAAATACCTTTATTTATTTCAAGTCTTGCCAATAAAAATACCAACCCATTATTTCAAACAGGTTCAGTCCCTATTCACTCAGTTTGTCTGGGCTCACAAGAAACCTTGTCTCCCCCGCCATCAGTTATCACTACCTAAACAGTATGGTGGCATAGCACTTCTGGATGTCCAGAGCTACTACCAGTCCATTCATTTGGGTAGGACTATTGATTGCTTCCGCCACGGCAGCGCTAAACTCTGGACACAACTAGAACAGGCACAATCAGACATCCCTTTAAAGGGTGCACTGTGGTGCTATGACAACTTGCCTCTGGAGTTGAAGTTACCCCCCTATTGGGCACCACATTACGCATATGCTCCCAAGTCTGCCTACAGACTTCTCTCTCCACACGGGATTCCCTCTTATTCCCAATCCTAGGAAACCCACAATTCCACCCTGGCCTCCACTCTCCCAATTTCAAGACTCTCCGCCACTCTGGCTGTGTATACGCTTCCAATTTTCTCATAGCGGATAAATGGCCTCAATAGAAATGTTGGTGAGCCACACGGGCTCCTTTCGGCTTCCGTTCTGGAATGCCGTCCAACTACAACACTAATTTCCCTACCTAATCCCAGGGTTTTGTCCAACACCTGACAACCTTTGAGGAATACTATTCAGGCAGGGGAACCCTACCCCAGGTTCTTTCTAAAACTTATGCTTTACTGAACCCCCCCAGAGCAACCACACCTGCCCTGCATAGGTAAATGGGAAACAGAACTAAACCACACTTTCACAGCTACCCAAAAACAGCACAGTTAGATTTTCACTCAAACCATCGATATGTACAAAAATCCAAGAGACTAACTTTAAAATATTGACAAGATGGTACCTTACTCCTACTAGGTTACACAACTACTACACTGATACCTCTGACCATTGTTGGAGATGCCAGAAAAGAGGTGGAACGATGCTCCATATCTTTTGGTCCTGCCCTAAGTTGACACACTTTTGGGTGAAAATTTGTATAATCACTTAAAAATTTGGGGAGAAATACTCTGGGGAGAAAGACCTGGGGGCTATGGAATTTGTTTGTCCTTTCCGAAGAGGGTAAGGCCCTTTTTGGATCATAAATGCGGCAATAAGTCAAAAACTAGATGACTATTTGTGCCACCCTACACCATCACCACCTCAACATCACCCCCCCCCCCCCCGTCTCCTTTTTTCTTATAGTTTCCTTCTTTTCAGAATTATCTATCTTTTTTGTTTCTAATACTGGAAAATGGAATTGGGCAGCCTCATACCTTAATCAGTAGCTACATTTGCTGTTAACGATATGAAAAGCGACATAAACGTGGAAAATTGTCGGACATACCCTTAACTGATGCCTACCTGAGTTTTTCATACACTAAAGCGCCGCGTAAAATGGTAAAGCCTTTAAAAAAAAAAATAAATAAATAAATAATATTTTGCTGTAACTGCTTGTACAGCCTGTGTCAGAAAATACTGTACTTCTCTCTTAAATCTTTAATCTGCTCCAAGTATCCTCACAAGATGGTACATGATTCCTGCTGTGCTTCACAAATACTACTGTAGCTTGTTTGATTGCTGCTTGAGATGCAACCAAGAAAAGTCATTTATCATATATTCTGGTCTTGCCCAAAAATGCTTCCCTACTGGCAAGTGGTTAGAACTTCATCTCAAAACTGTGCAGAATATTTACTGCCAGAGGACACATCTCTTATCTCTTGTACAAATCCTCCATGCCTAGGAGAACCTACTGGAGATTGGTCCTCTTTAGCCTATATCCTCCTGATGTGGAAAGATCCCTCACCTCCCTTTATACACATATGGCTAAACAGATTGGAAGAAATAAGGAAGATGGAGGAGCTTCCTACGATAAACATGAAATTTACTTTAAAACATAGTTTAATTGGGTGGACTTCTTGGAAGAGAAAAAGACCCCTGGGGAATTGGGGAATCAAAGAAGGTGCCCTCATGTAACAATGGGGAGTTAAAGTAGCCTGATCTAGGCTTACAGAAGATTTCTCTGCTGGAAGAATACCTGTGACATCCTGGTATTCAGAATCAACCACATATATCTTACCATCTCAGACCAAATCAGAGAGGGATTCTTCAGGCTCAACAAGCAGTTGAACTCCTCCAACATGCACAGGGTGAACTGGAAAATGGTTTCAAGATCCTGATGTGAACTAGCCCAGATCAAAAGGTTGTCAAGGTATCCTACAATGGGAGTACCCAATACAAGCAGAGGAGCCAACACTAGAGCTACCTATTTGATGAACACCCAGGGGTTTGATGACAATCCAAAGAGAAGAGCCACAAATTGGTAGTAATCCTCTCCTGAGATAAAAAAAAAAAACATTTTTAAGATGGGAAGTCTGATGCTACAGCTTTCCTTACCCAAGTAGCTGAGTGTCAGGACCTGGATCATCTGCTGGTGTTACTGTGGTTCCCTGAGCTGAAGGGCGCAGTTCAGGGGGCCATCAGTGTGCGTCTCTCAGTAGCCAGCAGATCCCAGTAATTAGGCTCCATCTGATCCTGGCTGCTGAGAAAGTATATAACCCCTCCCTTGATTTGCATCACTGCTTTGTGTAGCCATATCCTTGCTTGTTGATTATCCCAATTCCTGCCTTATCTTGTACCCAGGCCTGTACTGGCCATCGGGACTACCGGGAGTTTCCCGGTGGGCCGATGGCTCAGTGGGCCAGTTTTTATGCAGAGTTCAGCTGGCAGCAGCGGGAGAGTGGCAACAAACAGCGGCGGCTGGCGGGGATTCAGGGAAGGTGGCCAGCGAGGAGGTCAGTTAGATGTGAGAGCGAGCTCCACCTCTCCCTGACCACTGAAGAGGAGCGGGCGCGGCCACCCCGGCGCTCCCAAAGCCTCCATTCCCCCACCCACCTCCTCACTGCTCCAAGAAGATTGCGGCCCAGAGGAAGAGGGCAGGCGGGAGTCGAAGGCTGCCAAGGAGCCGCTGGAAGGAGCAGAGCAGCAAGAGCAGCTCCGGACCAGGGGGAGACTCGGCGCTGCCGCTGCTGGCCGTCAGGTACCCGACATCACATCCACATAGCTACCCGCACACAGAGCCTGGAGGGGGGGCAGTGCTTTGTGGTCCCTCTCGGCCCCCCTCCCCCTGTCTCTCAGCCCCCCTCCCCCTGTCTCTCAGCCCCCCTCCCCCTGTCTCACAGCCCCCCTCTGTCTCTCAGCACCCCCCGTCGCTCTCTTACACTCACCCCTCTATTACACTCACCCCCTCTCTCTTACACTCACCCCCTTTCTCTTACACTCACCCCCTCTCTCTTACACTCACCCCCTCTCTCTTACCCCTCTCTCTTACACTCACCCCCTTTCTTTTACATTCACCCCCTCTCTCTCACACTCACCCCCTCTCTCTCTTACACTCACCCCCTCTCTCTTACACTCACCCACTCTCTCTTACACTCACCCCTGCTCTCTTACACTCACCCCCCTCTCTCTTACACTCACCCCACTCTTCTCTCACCCCACTCACATTCTCTCTCACCCCACTCACATTCTCTCT
>BLSH010054920.1:1373904-1384173 GCA_018402905.1 Glandirana rugosa | reverse complement strand
GGAAAGACCAGTGTCGAGTGAGATGGTCCCGCTAATCATGAAGGACCCGAAAGGCTGGAGTCCGCAGCGAAAGAGTCCACACGTTCCACCGGTGAACCTGGAGCCACGTGTGAAAAAGTTTTAAAATGTCTAAGCTACAACGTCGTAGGAGTCTACGAGGAAAACCGGTGTTTCAAAACGTCCGCCGCCACACTCCGCGCGAACCGTGGAGGGCCTTTTGAGAAGACAACCCATGACGACAACAACGGGTGGGGAGCAACACTGTGACGTAACCCTTTAGGGGTGTACAGTTCTTACTCTCCGACGCAGGCAGTTACTTCCTTCTCATTCCTTCATTGACGGACGCAGCCTCTCATTCTTGACATGTGGGGATTTCCCAATGCAGTGTCACAACGAGGGGTGGGCAACAACAGCAGTACCCAACAGAAGAGTTTTCCGGGAGGTGCCAAGCGCGCCTCACACCGCCGCCTGCAAAACTTTGTGGCCAAAAGGAGCATCTGAGGATGCTGCAACATCGAATCTGTAAAATTTTGAAAAAGTGTGCACCGAGGTCCAAGTGGCCACCTTGCACACCTGAGAAAGCGACGCCTGAGGTCGGAAAGCCCAGGAAGTACTAATCGCCCTGGTAGAGTGAGCTGTGACCAGAAAGGGGGGGGCTCCTGGCCCCGAACAGCATACGCACGGGTCACCGTCTGTCGTATTCAACGGGAAATAGTGGCCGACGAGGCCGCCATCCCCTTGCGTGTACCATCCACCATGACAAAAAGCGCATCTGACCTCCGAAAAGAGGCCGTGGCCGCCAGATACACCCGCAGAGCACTGACCACATCCAGGGAGTGCAGAGCAACCTCCTTAGGATGAGACAGGAGCTGACACAATGAAGGGAGGACAATGTCCTCATTGATGTGAAAAGAAGAGACCACCTTCGGTAAGAAGGAAGGAGAAGGGCGCAAAACCGCCTTGTCCCTATGTAGGACCAAGTACGGGGATCTACAGGACAGAGTCATCAGCTCAGACACCCACCTAGCGGATGTAATCGCCACCAGGAAGGCCACTTTCTGCGAAAGCAGGTGCAGGGAAATTTCCCTGATATTTTCGAAACACAGCTTCTGAAGCACTGAAAGGACCAGATTAAGGCCCCAAGTCGCCAAAGATGTCCGTACCTGGGGAGCCACATGACGAATCCCCTGGACAAAGGTACGAATCAACGAATGCATCACCAAAGGACGCTGAAAAAGAATCGCCAGGGCAGAAATCTGTCCCTTAAGCGTGCTCAATGCCAACTTGTGATCTAGGCCTTGCTGAAGGAAGGCCAGCACCCGGGCAACTGAGAAAGAATGGGGGTGCCATCCCCCCGCCTTGCACCAGGCAATGTAAGCCTTCCAGGTGCGGTGATAGATCTTACGCCAAGTGGCCTTACACGCCTTGAGCATAGTGGGAATTACAGACTCAGAGAGTCCCCTATCTTTTAACACCTGGGGCTCACTAGCCAGGCTGTTAAAGCCAGCGAGGGTAAAGCAGGGTGCAAGATGGGTCCCTTTGAAAGCAGGTCCTCGCGAAGCGGGAGCCGCCAGGAACATTGACCACCATCCGCACCATGTCGGCGTACCAAGGACGCCGAGGCCAGTCTGGCGCTACCAGAATGGTAGGGATCCCTTCTGCCTCTATCCTGCGCAATAGGCGCGGGAGCAGCGGAAGCGGAGGGAAGGCATAGAGCAGTCAGTACCGAGACCACGGGGCCATGAGGGCATCCGCCGAGTCTGCCAACAGATCACTTGTTCTGCTCACGAAGGCCTGCACCTTCCGATTGAGCCGAGGCGCCAGTAGGTCCACGTCTAGCGTGCCCCACTTTTGACAAATCTGGCGGAACACCTCCGGGTGCAGGGACCACTCTCCCTGATCCAGCCTCTGGCGACTGAGGTAGTCCGCATGCCAATTTTCGATGCCTGGAATGTGAACGACGGAGATGGCCGGCACGTGAAGCTCTGCCCACCTCAGAGTGTGGGCTACTTCTGACACCGCTGCCGCGCTCTTCGTTCCGCCTTGATGATTCATGTAAGCCACCGCCATGGCGTTGTCCGACTGAACCCAAACAGGCCGACCGTGCAACCTCCCCGACCAGTGGGAGAGGCAAAGCCTGATCGCTCAAAGTTCCAGCACATTGATCGGGAGACGGAACTCCTCCGGGGACCAGCGACCTTAGGTCAACAGCCCCAGGACCCCCCAGCCAGATAGGCTGGCATCTGTCGTGACCACCGTCCATTCCACGGGTAGAAACTACTTCCCCAGCCCCAAGGCCGGGGCCCGCAGCCACCAGGCAAGGGAACCTCACGTCCGGTGATCCAACCTGATCACCCGATTCAGGGATAACGGAGACTTGTCCCACCGCAGTAGAATTGCCCGCTGCAGGGACCGGGTGTGACTCTGGGCATAGGGAACTGCCTCGAAGGTGGAGACCATCAGCCCCAACGCCCTCATGCAAAATCAGAGAGGACCACCGCTGGGACAGCAGGGCCCATACCTCAACTCGGAGTGTCAACACCTTGACGGCAGGGAGAAACACCTTCGCCCGCTCTGTGTCCAGGACAAAGCCCAGATATTCCAATTGGCGCGACGGAGTCAGTACCGACTTCGGAAGGTTGATCACCCAGCCGAAGTCCCGCAGGAAACTGAGGGTGATGGCCACACTGTCCCTCAAAGCTGAGGCCGATTCCGCCCGCAGGAGGAGGTCGTCTAAATATGCCACCACTGCTATGCCCCTCTGCCGCAGCAGAGCCAGCACTGGGGCTAGGAGCTTGGTGAAGACCCACGGGGCCGAGGCCAGACCAAACGGAAGTGCCACAAACTGGTACTGGAGGTCCCCTACCGCAAAGCGCAGAAATCGCTGGTGGCGCGCACATATGGACACGTGCAGATATGCGTCCTTGATGTCCAAGGAGGCCAGGAAGTCTCCATGATGAAGCGCCGCCACCACAGAGCGGACAGATTCCATTCTGAATTTCCACGCCTTCACAAAGAGGTTGAGAGCCTTTAGGTTCAAGACAGGCCTGACCTCAACTTCGGAACCACAAAAAGATTTGAATAAAAACCGCGGAAACGTTCCGCAGCGGGAACCGGAACAATCACCCCCTGACGGAGCAGGACTTGCACGGCCCCAAACAGGGCCTGCCTTCGCCCCGGAGGAAGCCTCAGATATGAGGCGAAGAACCTGTCCGGGGGATGGGTACGGAACTCTATCTTGTACCCGGACGAAACCACCTCGCGCACCCAGATATCCAAGATGCGAGAGCTCCTCCGGTTCGCGAACCGCAAGAGCCATCCCCATACCCGAAACACGGGCGGGGGCAACCTATCATGCGGAGGAGGACTTCTACTCCGCCTTCTCGGCCTTAAGCTGCCAGGGACGCTTCTGGGCCACCTGCGGAGGCCTTAGCGGGCTGAGAGACCTTATTCGAGGTGCGTGGCGCACAAAAAAAACCTCTTGAGTAGGGAAGGAAGTGCCCGCCCTACGCCGGGGTTCCTTGCCCCTTCTGGGCTCCGGGAGGAATGTACTCTTCCCCCCAGTGTAATCCTTGATGATCTCATCCAGGGAAGCCCCAAAAAGACGACCACCCTCAAATGGCAGGTCCGTCAGGCCCTTCTCTGATGCCCTGGTCCCCCGACCAACATCTAAGCCACAGCAGACGTCTAATGATGACTGCAAACATGGACAGTTTCGACAGCACGGGAGGCATGTCGAGGGCCGCATTGCAGAGGTACTTAAGACCCTGAATCAGCTGGTCCGCCATCTGCACAGGTTCCAGAGGGGCCTGGAGAGTCACCAAAGCCTGGTGCACAATGGCCGCCCATTCCGTAAGTGCCTGCGCCGCCAGCGCCGGCCTCATGGCTGACCCTGCGACCAGGAACATTGCCTTGGTTACCGCCTCAGCCCTCCTATCAGCTGGGTCCTTAAAGGATGGAGAGCCCTCCATCAGAATAGTGGTCGCCTTGTTCAAAGGGGCCACGGGCGGGTCCACCGTTGGAGACTTCCACTTCTGCAACAGGGTATCCTCGAAGGGATAATGCACAGAAAAATGTTTAGGCATGGCGAATGAACCCTGAGGTCGTTGCCACTCCTTGTAAACAAACTGATCAAAGTACGACAAATAAGGGAATACCTTAGGTGTCTGGGCTGGACTATGCGACCCAAAAGTGTACGGCGCCCCCTGTGTCGCAGCCGGGCCCAGCTTCAGCGCCTCACGAACCGCTGAGACCAATGAGCCCACCAGACCCCGCTCACGGGCCGCGGTGGCCCCCGAGGGCTCATCATCAGAGGGGTCCCCGAGCTCACCCTCCGACAACTCCAGGGGGGTGGCCGTTTCCTTGCCACACCACGGTCACGGATCGGCTCCACCCGGGGGAAGAATTCTTCCAGGATGGCCCTGATCCCCATCGGAGACATCTGGCTGGGAAGCACCTGCTTCAGCCGCCACTGCACCGCACCCCGGACGACACCCGACGGCCAGACTGGACCACGCATCCCACACCACCCCTCAAGCTGCCGCACTAGGGCCCCAGAGGCTCCCAGGAGGACTCATCACACAGACCCGGGTGCTGCTGCTAGTGCTGCTGTAGCTGCCTGTAACCACCCTGCTGCTGCTGTTCCGCATCCCCCACGTGTAGGATGGCTCTTCCGGCCCCAAGAGAACCAGGACCGCCCATCCAGCCAGCGAATCTGAGGCCAGGACACGACGGACCACGCAAAGATGGCCGCCGTGTGCACTAGAGGCCAAAACCAGCGGCCGGCTACCAGAAAATGGCGGCCGCAATACCACATGCGGCCGGCTACAGGAAAATGGCGGCCGTGATCCACACGTGGCCGGCTACAGGAAAATGGCGGCCGTGATCCACACGTGGCCGGCTATAGGAAAATGGCGGCCGTGATCCACACACGGCCGGCTACAGGAAAATGGTGACCTGGTACTGACATACCGACCGCCCGCAGCCCACCCAGGGGAACGCAGCCAGGCAGGGGGAGACTACAGCCCGGGGGGGGGTTGGAGTATAGCTATGGCAATACTAAGGGGTAGGGAGGATCAAGCCCACCTATACCCACAGAAGGGGGACACCACCCGCCTGCCCTCCAGCACCCCGCAGGGGGGGGGAGAAGCGTACTCACCACTATGGACGGGCGTAGCGGGTAACCCGAGGCAGACCTGCCACCCCGCCGGTTCGGGGGCAGCTGTTGGCCACGCAACACCCGTGATGCGAGCCCCAGGGCCCGGTACTAGGTGTGCTGGCGAGACGTTTAACCCGCCGGCCGCCCCGCACGGAACGAGGCTCGACGTGGCTGACCCCGCGTACAGCTAAGGGTCGGCTCTCATCCGTCGGCCGCACTGGGGAGACTCCCTGGATCTAGGATATCCAGCCTGTCACCCAGCTGGCTACTTGATTGCATTCTTCATCAGAAGTCTTGGGAAAAAAGAAACAAAAACGGGGAACCACAGATCCCAGCAGGGAGCCAGGTCCTACTCCTTGCACTAGGCAGAAAAAACGGAGTTGCTGAGCAGGGCAGGAAGGGTTATGTCTAGTGAGGACTGCCCTCTGGGAGGGGCTGTGTCTGCTGTTAGCTGAACTACGTTCTGCCTAGTCCACTCCTAGTGAAAGGTGCATAAGCCCCACATGTCAAGAATGAGAGGCTGCGTTCGTCAATGAATGAATGAGAAAAATTGTATTT
Organism: Glandirana rugosa; assembly: GCA_018402905.1. Classification (NCBI taxonomy): domain Eukaryota; kingdom Metazoa; phylum Chordata; class Amphibia; order Anura; family Ranidae; genus Glandirana; species Glandirana rugosa. The sequence goes on along the minus strand of BLSH010054920.1, from coordinate 1,378,457 downwards.
ATTAAAAACATTGTTGAATTGGTAAACAACATGGGAATAATTAAAATAATGGGGGGGGGGATCCTGCCGCTCCCAGTGGGGCGAGATGTGTAGAGGAGGAGACGCTCTGTCCAGGAGTGGACTTGGGAATCCGGCATGCTGGACGACGTCAGGGTCAAGTGCGGCTGCAGAACCGGTGGTGGAGGGGGTCCCCTGGTGGTGTAGGTTGGCTGGTGGATGTCCTATGAATCATGGGGAGCCAGGGCTTGCTGTGACTTACATGTTTCGAGCGTCCGCTCTTTATCAAAGTCACAAAATAAACGGCAGCCACTAGTAAATATGTGGATATGAAAAGGATAAGGGGGAGGAACCAGAGATGTAAAATGAGCCTGGGATGATGGTTAACTCTTGATCTTCCAATAGAGATCTCTAGATAAGAGCTATAAGCTATAAAGCTCCAGAACAACATTAATACAAAAAGAAACTAAAATCCAATGTCAAATACATTCAAGAACTTGATAGACATGTGCATTGTGTCAAAAAACTCACAGCGCATCATGACTAAAAATTGGGACAAACAAAGCAAAAGGAAACAAAAGCAAAAGTATATTCATGACCTAGATAGAACATACCCCTGATTATTGCTGTCAAAGGATATATACATAGTATCTATACATATATCGTCCATCAAACGACTATCTTGGGTTAGGAGAAAAGAAGAAATTATACGTATGCGTATAACAACAAGCGCCTCACATGATAGTGTGTATGTCAAGGTCCTCATTGAGGCCATTCTGCGAAAGATATCATCACCTGGAGGTGTTTGCCACTGAGGCCATTCCGAAGGGGACACTTACTGAGAACGAGAGATATTCCCTCCTATGCAAGAGGGAAACCTTTTGGATTTATATGTTGGTCTATTGGAAGATCAAGAGTTAACCATCATCCCAGGCTCATTTTACATCCCTGGTTCCTCATGATCCATAGGACATCCACCAGACAGGCCTACACCACCAGCACCCCCTCCAGCACTGGCTCTGCAGCCGCGCTCAACCCTGATGTCATCCAGCGCGCCGGACTCCCAAGTCCACTCCTGGACAGAGCGTTTCCTCCTCTACACATCTCGCCCCACTGGGAGCGGCAGGATCCCCCAGTGCACAGGGTCCGTTGCCCGTCTTGAAGCGCCAGCAGATCTCTGGCCGTCATATGCCATTTCCCCAGTGCAGGCAGCCACTGCGAGGTCAGTACGCCACAGCCGTTAGGATCCTGGTTCTGCTTCATTCCATCTCACAGATCCCGCTCCATCTGGAGCAGTGGGATCCACCTGGCAGCGGGCCAATTGGCTCACATTGTATCTCCCACCCAGCTGATAACGGTGCCACACGGCACTCCTGCGAGTCCCCCTTCCCTTCCTTCACCCCCAGCCGCGGCATCCTGATCCTAGCAGAGTGGCACATTCCATCCTGTGGAGTTCCCCAGTCCCCCCCCCCCCCCATGGTACTAACACCATTGGTCTATTGCCAGTATTTTTTTATCAATGGATTCATTTCATTATTTTAATTATTATGTTGTTTACCAATTCAACAATGTTTTTAATAAATACCATTTTTTTACACCACAGATGACTTTGAAGATTCCATTGAGCGCTGCCTCTAGTCAGTATTGTTATGCTCACCGTTCCAGTGATTGCCAGCAGCTCTGTTTCCTTCGTTTTTTTCATCTCTGCATATGATGCAATTTACTCTTTCACACTCATTCTTGGCTCTTAGTTTCAGCACTTAAAGGACACTGTCAGTAGTAGCCCACTGCAGTTCTATTGTGGGAGTCTAGATGAATTTGGAATTTTCATGTTCGGCTCCGAAACTGCTAAAAACACCTGTAAAAGCTATATCCTAGGCAGATCCAATATATAGATATGTGTTTACTTCACTGTTCTTTATAGAAAGTAATGCAAAGCCAATTCTGTTCCAGAAGATGAGAAAAGCGAAGCATGTAACTTTGGGGATATTAATACCATTATTCTCAAAGTGGGTATAATCAAACACTGTAAACAAAGTGGATTTATTTCAATCAAACAAATGTATTTACGTGTGTGTGTATGTATGTGTATATATATATATATATATAAATATATATATATTATATATATATATATATATATATATATATATATATATATATATACACACACACACACATACATACATGCACAGTATAAATATTTAATAATGCACTACAGTGAAATGTTGATATCGCTTATATAAATTCATTGAGTTTGATTTTTAGACACATTTTCTATACAACGCCCTAATGTTCTAATAAAAACACCACATCTATGTGAAGTAATATTTACCAAAATATGGTTCATTTGGACATCCCTTCAATCGAACTCCTTTCTGAATGCATTCAATTAGGAAGTGGCGTACTAACTCATTGGCCATATCGCTAACTGAAGAAAGAAAACAAAAAAAAAAAACACAGTTTTAAACCAGGATTATGCCTAACAGGCAATCCACAATTAGCTATGTAGGGCCAAAGATATTATATCTCTATTACAAGCAGGAAAGGATGGTAATAATAAAAAAGATTTTCCCTAATTTACACAAGGCCTTCAACTTGGACTACCGGTTTCACACACTGGACAAATGGGGAATTGTGACCACATTTTTTATGTGTTTTAGGAACTTTATATTTTCTTCTTGGATGGGCAGTATATTGTAAATGATATTTAAATGACCTTGTAGTTGGTCTACTGTTTTGGGGCATTCCCCATGAAATTACAGATTAAATCCAAGGCAATAAAATTCACCTGGGGCCAGAAAGGATGTAAGCGCCTCATAGAATGCTATCTATGACTAAGCAATCTGGGGTATTGGACATATCCAACTAACCAAGTATATATTGCAAGGGAGAAAAGAAAAAAAGAGTAACATACTTTTCTGATTAATTCTGATGATTTATTACTTCATTGTACACTGTATACATTATAAACAGACCCCTTAATGTCTTTTTGAAAATCAACAAAAACATTGAAAAGCATAAAAGCAGATCATAAATTGTATAGAAAATTTACAGTGTTTGTGTCAATCTTAATCTATCTCTACACACATATACAGTATATATCAGGAAGGAAGAACCAAGCACAGCTCGTCATGCATAATTTTTTAGCTTTAATTTAGAATAACCACATGATAGTGTACAGCAGTTCTGGGCATCAAAGCTCACCAGTTAGATCTGCAGCTGTTATATGGTCACTCTAAAATGAAGCGAAGAATGTCTGAATGTTTGGATATCAGAAACAGCATAGAAAAACCAAAAAAAGACTCAATATCAGTTCCCCTTTAAGCACATATTTATTTTAATTTATTTATTGCATATATGTGAGTTTCTTGTTATTTAGCAGAATATTGCAGGCATTTCTAAGTAAAAAGAAAAATTATGGAAAATCTGTGCTATGAAAGGTATGCAGACATTGAGCTCTCTTTCTGAAATTACCAGCTGTCTACTTGTTATGCTCATCCATTTACATACCGGTAGTGTGGTTGAAAAAAAAAAAGAAAGACACAAGTCCATCTAGTTCAACCAATAGAAAAAATATTACACACATGCACACAAATGGAAAACCTTCAGTGTTATAATCACAGTTGATCCGGAGGAAGGCAAAAAAAAAAAAAAAACCCAATAAAGCATGATCCAATTCGCTTTTGACACAAACACTTTGAAGTCAATGTACCTGGAAAAGGCATGCAAGTCCAAGTGTCTTGACTTTTTCTTTAAAGACATTATTGCCATATATATTGGGACATACAAATCAGTACAGGATAATGATAGGTTGTCATCCCAGTGCAACATACATAACAATTCATACAACTGTATCAACACATGCCCTTATTCATTGTTCTGTGAATGGTACAAGGGCTGAAACAACTAATCAATATAATCAATAATAAGCAGATTAGTTGGTGTGCATACAGAAAGATTTTTGTGTACATATCAGGAAATTCAGTGCAGCACACACACAGCTCAGTACACCGTCCATACATGTCAGTAAGTGCCTGAGAAATTGTGAATGTGAATGAGAAGAGCAATGCCTCATGGGACATTTAGTCCTGGGCAGGGAAAGGAAGTGGTTTAAAGTGATTGTAAAGACACAGGTTTTTCTTACCTTGCTATAGGGGCACTCTATACTATATTTTGCGGCTTACTATAGGGGACATTTTGAAGGCAGGAGGAGCCAGAAGCACCAGCGGGGGACCTCAGAAAAGGAGGATGGGGGCTGCTCTATACAGACACTGCACAGAGCAGGCAAGTATGATGTTTTTTATTGAATAAAAAAACCCCCCAACATTTACAATTCATTTTAAAGGCTCTGTGCAGGGAAGATCAGCATTTGAACCCAGAGAAGCTGAAGGCTGATAGACAGGAGGTAACATAAGGCATTACAAGTAAATTTACAGGGAAAGTTTACCAGTACAGAATTGAGCATTATATTTAAACTGATTATATCCATGCAAAAAAGTCACGGCCTTCATACAACGTGACCCTACTGTTGGATAGTAGACAGAGAATATGTG
>BLSH010054920.1:1351630-1361860 GCA_018402905.1 Glandirana rugosa | reverse complement strand
TACGGATACTGGAAGCCTGTGCTAGCATTTCTCCTGCGGTGTTGCTATCAGTATGTGAAGAGTGGGAGAAGAGGGTTGCATTGACAATCCAACACAATGGGCAGCACATTGAACACATTTTATAAGTGGTCAGAAACTTGTAAATAACTCATGAAAGAATAAAGTTATGTTAAAACCAAGCACACCATTGTTTTTCTTGTGAAATTCCCAATAAGTTTGATGTGTCACATGACCCTCTTCCTATTGAAAAAACAAAAGTTGGATTCAAAATGGCCGACTTCAAAATGGCCACCATGGTCACCACCCATCTTGAAAAGTTTACCCCCTCACATATACTAATGTGCCACAAACAGGAAGTTAATATCACCAACCATTCCCATTTTATTAAGGTGTATCCATATAAATGGCCCACCCTGTATATCTATATATATATATATATATATATATACACACACATACACACATATACACAGTGCCTTGAAAAAACATTCATACCCCTTGAAATTTTCCACATTTTGTCATGTTACAGCCAAAAATGTAAATGTATTTTGTTGGGATTTTATGTGATAAACCAACACAAAGTCGCACATAATTGTGAAGTGAAAGGAAAATGATAAATGGTTTTAATTTTTTTTTTATAAATAAATATCTGAAAAGTGTGGCGTGCATTTTTATTCAGCCCCCCTGAATCAATACTTGGTAGAACCACCTATAGCTGCAATTATAGTTGCACGTCTTTTTTAGGATGGCTCTACCAGCTTTGCACATCTAGAGAGTGAAATTTTTGTCCATTCTTTGAAAAATAGTTCAAGTTCTGTCAGATTGGATGGAGAGTGTCTGTGAACAACAATTTTCAAGTCTTGCAACATATTCTTAATTGGATTTAGGTCTGGGCTTTGACTGGGCCATTCTAACACATGAATATGCTTTGTTCTAAACCATTCCATTGTAGCGCAGGCTGCATGTTTATGGTCATTGTCCTGCTGGAAGGTGAACCTCCGACCCAGCCTCAAGTCTTTTGCAGACTAACAGGTTTTCTTCTAAGACTGCCCTGTATTTGGCTTCATTCATCCTCCCATCAACTCTGACCAGCTTCCCTGTCCCTGCTGAAGAAAAGCATCCCACAACATGATGCTGCCTCCACCATGTTTCACAGTGGGGGTGGTGTGTTCAGTGTGATGTGCAGTGTTAGTTTTCCGCCACACATAGCGTTTTGCTTTTAGGCCAAAAAGTTCAATTTTGACCAGAGCACCTCCTTTCACATATTTGCTGTTTCCCCCACATGACTTCTCACAAACTGAAAACGGTACTTCTTATGGCTTTCTTTCAACAATAGCTTTCTTCTTGCCACTCTTCTATAAAGGCCAGATTTGTGGAGTACAAATAGTAGTTGTCCTGTGGACAGATTCTCCCACCTGAGCTGTGGATCTCTGCAGCTCCTCCAGAGTCACCATGAGCCTCTTAGCTGCTTCTCTGATTAATGCTCTCCTTGTCCAGCCTGTAAGTTTAGGTGGACGGCCATGTCTTGGTAGGTTTGCAGTTGTGCCATGCTCTTTCCATTTTCTAATGATGTATTGAACAGTGCTCCATGAGATGTTCAAAGCTTGGGATATTTTTTTATAACCTAACCCTGCTTTAAATTTCTCCACAACGTTATCCCTGACCTGTCTGGTATGTTCCTTGACCTTCATGATGCAGTTTGTTCACTAAGGTTCTCTAACAAACCTCCCAGGGCTTCATAGGGCAGCTGTATTTATACTGAGATTAAATTACACACAGGTGGACTCTAGATACTAATTAGGTGACTTGTGAAGGCAATTGGTTCCACTAGATTTTAGTAAGGTGTATCAGAGTAAATGGGGATGAATACAAATTCACGCCATACTTTTCACATATTTATTGCAAAAAAAAAAATTGAAAACCATATATAATTTTCCTTCTACGTCACAATTATATGCCACTTTGTGTTGGTCTATCACATAAAATCCCAATAAAAAGGGATTTTATTAAAGCTTACCGTAAAATCCTTTTCTCAGAGTTTACTGACAGACGCAGCTTCTCCATTACGTGTGGGGTTTTATGCTGGTCTCATTAGGAGTTAACTAGGCAGGGAAAAGAGACAGCTGGCCCCTCCCATGGGGGCTGTCCTCTCTTCCCACATAAAACCCCCTCATAGCATAGCTCTTCAGTTCGTACACAAGCCGTACAAGAACAGACCACAGAGGGGTGGGTGCTGCGTCTGTCAGTGAACTCGGAGAAAAGGATTTTACGGTAAGTTTTAATAAAAATCCCTTTTTCTCCTATCGTTCACTGACAGACGCAGCTATCCATTACGTGTGGGGATGTCCCCAAGCTGTGTCAAAAAGAGGGGTGGGTAAACACTAACAGTACCCAACTGAAGCTCTAAGGAGGCGCCAGACGCGCCTACACTGCTGCCTGCAGAACTTTGCGGCCCAAAGCAGCATCCGAAGATGCAATCACATCAACTTTATAAAACTTAGTGAAAGTGTGAACCGAGACACAAGTGGCCGCCTTGCACACCTGTGACACCGAGGCCTGGTGTCTGAAAACCCAGGAAGTGCTAACAGCCCGGGTAGAATGAGCCGTGACCGGAAAAGGGGGGACCATGCCCCGAACAGAATACACATGGGTCACGCTTTTTCCAAACCAACGAGAAATCGTAGCCGATGAGGCCGCCAACCCTTTGCGCGGACCCTCTGGCAGCACAAAGCATCAGCTTTTCGAAAAAAAAGCTGTAGCAGCCAAGTACCCTTGTAAGGCCCTCACTACGTCCAAAGCATGCAACTCAAACTCCTTTGGGTGCGATGGAAGAGGGCACAATGAAGGAAGAACAATATCTTCATTAATGTGAAAGGAAGAGAACACCTTCGGAAGGAAGGAAGGAGAGGGTCGCAAGACTGCATTATCCTTATGCATGACTAAGTAGGGAGACTTGCATGATAGTGCTGCTAATTCAGACACCCGTCTGGCGGAAGTGATGGCAAGTAAAAAGGCCACCTTCTGTGACAGCAATTGTAAGGAAATCTCCCTGATATTCTCATATGGAGGTTTCTGAAGAACAGAAAGCACCAAATGCAGATACCACGGAGCCATCGGAGCCTTCACCCGAGGCGCCACGTGTTGCACACCCTGTACAAGGGTACGAATCAACGAGTGCGAAGCCAAAGGTCTCTGAAAGAGAATCGCCAGAGCCAATATCTGGCCCTTGAGGGTACTCAAGGCCAGTTTTTTGTTAGGCCCTGCTGCAAAAAAGTCAGGACCCTGGACACAACATAAGAGCGAGGGTTATGACCCTCCGCCTCGCACAAAGCTATATAAGCCTTCCAGGTGCGGAGATAAATCTTGCGAGAAGTACACTTGCGAGCTTTTAACAAAGTAGGGATCACGGAGTCGGCGACTCCCCTATCTTTTAGCACCTGGGACTCAATAGCCAAGCCGTCAAAGCCGGCGAGGGTAAAGCAGGGTGCAAGATGGGTCCCTGAGACAGAAAATCGTCTCACAGCAGGAGCCGCCAAGAGGCGTCTGCCACCATTTGCACCACGTCGGCGTATCAAGTGCGCCGAGGCCAATCTGGAGCCACCAGGATTATTGGTATCCCCTCCGTCACTATCCTGCGTATCAATCGCGGAAGCAGTTTTATCGGAGGGAAAGCGTACAGAAGGCGGTAACGGCCCCAGGGGGCCACCAGAGCGTCCGTGGCCACTGCCAAAGGATCCTTCGTTCTGGACACAAAGGTTTCCACCTTGTGATTGAACCGGGACGCCATGAGATCCACTTCCGGCGTCCCCCATCTGCGGCAAATTTGATTGAACACCTCCGGTGGAAAGACCACTCTCCCTGGTCCAGCGTCTGGCGACTGAGAAAGTCCGCCTGCCAGTTCTCCACACCTGGAATGTAAACGGCGGAGATTGCCAGAACGTGACGTTCCGCCCAACGCAGTACCATAGCTGTCTCCGCCGTAGCTGCTGGACTCCTTGTGCCGCCCTGATGGTTCACATACGCCACTGCTGTGGCATCGTCCGACTGAATTCAAATCAGACGACCCTGCAATCTCATCCAGAGAAAAAAGCACAATCTGATTGCGCTCAACTCCAGTACATTGATGGGGAGGCGAGCCTCTTGTGCCGACCAACGGCCCTAGGCAGACAGCTGTCCCAGGACCCCGCCCCAGTCCAAAGCACTATCATCCGTGGTGATGATCACCCACTGAAGGGGCAGGAACGACTTCCCCTGAATCAACGCTGAGTCCCGGAACCATAGGTCAGAGACGCCCTGGTCTGGGAGCTCAGACGGATCAGAAGGTCCAAGGACCGAGGAGATCTGTTCCGCCGAGCCAAAATTGCTCGTTGAAGGAGATGAGTGCGACTCTGGGTGTATGGTATCGCCTCAAAAGTTGAGACCATGAGCCCCAGCCCCCCACGTAAGGAAGACAGTCGGTGCGACAGGAAAATTTTCACTGCCGACTGCAGTGACCGCAACTTGGCTGGAGGAAGGAAAAAACCTTTTGCCTGCTCTGAGTCCAGGAACAGGCCCAGATACTCCAGGCAACGGGATAGAGACACCGTCGACTTCTGCAGGTTGAGCAACCAGCCAAAGTCCTGCAGCGAGGTCATTGTGATCCTCACCTTATCTTCCCGAGCCGAGGCGGATTCCGCTCGCAGGAGCAGGTCATCCAGGTAGGCTACTACCGCAATTCCTCTCTGTCGCAGTAACGCCATACCGGAGCCACCAGTTTTGTGGAAAAAACTCGAGGTCTGAGACTAGACCGAAAGGGAGTGCCACGAATTGAAAATGGAGGTCTCCCACTGCAAGTGAAAGAAACGCTGAAGCCGTGGACAAATATGTACATGGAGGTACACATCCCTGATGTCTAGAGACGCCAGAAATTCCCCCTGATGGAGGGCGGCTACAACCGAGTGGATAGATTCATCCGGAATTTCCGCGCCCTAACATACCGGTTCAGGGCCTTCAGGTCCAGTACTGGCCAGACCCCCCCGCCCTTTTTTTGGGGACCACGAACAGATGTGAGTAAGAAACCTCGAAGCCTCTCACTGGAGGTGCTGGCACGATCACCCCTTGGTTCGAGAGCATGTACAGCCCCAAAGAGGGCCTCCCGGCGTGCCTGCGGGAGCCCTAAGTCGAAGGGAAGAACCTGACTGGTGGCAGAGTGTTGAACTCAGAAACGTCCCCCCACCCAAAGCCCGGGCGGAGGCAACCCATCAGGCTGAGGAGGTTTTGCGCTGCCACTGCCGGCACCCAGCCCCTGCAGCGACCTTACCGGAGCGGGTCCCTTTACCCGCTACGCCCGGGGTGCGGAAAAACCTCTTCTGACCCGAGGCAGGGGGCCCCTGTCTACGGCGAAAACTCACGCCTCCAGGGCTCTGGGAGGAAGGCACGTACCTCGTGTGAAATCTTTAATGATCTCACCCAGCCGTGGATCGAATAGATGTCCACCCTGAAAGGGAAGGTCTGTGAGACCTTTTCTGGAAGCATGGTCACCGGACCAAAAAACGCAACCAGAGTACCCGTCTGAGGATACAGCAACACTGGATCACATAGGCAGTAAATCAACGGCCACATCACCAAGGTACTTGAGACCTCGGAGCAAAAAGTCAGCCCTCTGCGGCGTATCCAGCAGGCAGTTGCAGTCCAGAAGATTCTGGTGCTCCGTCATAAGCTCAGACAGATATTGCTCCGCCGTGGCGAACGTCAGGGCTGGCCGCAGAGCAGAGCCTGTCACCAGGAAGAGCGACCTTAACAGCACCTCTGTCTTTGGCAGCGGGGCCCTTGAATGCAGGAACCCCTTCCAGAGGACTGGTCGTTGCCTTATTAAAGCGATCATAGGCGGGACACCAAGGCGACTCCCATTTCCTTTTTTTTTTTTAAAAAAAGCTTTCCTCAAGGGATAGCGAGCAGCGAACCGTCAAGTCCCTTGGAGTGTGGGAGGAAACCGGAGCACCAGGAGGAAACCCACGCATGCACAGGGAGGACATGCAAACCTCAGGCAGGTCATGCTTAGGATCTGAGCCAGCAAGCATTATGCTGCCCGGCACAAGTTCCACTGCGCTAAAAGGAATGCTGCAGACGCTGCCATTTACAACAAACAAGGCGATCAGGAAAAAGATCATATGGGTAAGCCTTGGGCGCCCTAGGGGGCCTGGAGGACCACACCACATGCGCAGAAATCAGCGATTCGCCATCCTGGCTCAATCGCATCGCGGTGCAATACCAATTATAATTGCAGCTGCCGTCCCCTGATCCTCTTCTCCGTCCGAGGGACCTTCCGGATAAAAAAATTCTCCCTTGAAAAGCAAGGAGGAGGGGGACGCTTCTTGGGGGGCCTGTTTGACATCCGCCCTGGGGAAAAATCACTAAAGACCACCACAGCTGGTCCAGAAAAGCCCCTTGCGCAGATTGTGCTCCTAGCATGTTCAGCTCCCTTAGGAGCACATAAATGCATACAAAAAGTTAAAGGTACCCCCACACAGCCGCACACCACCACCCCACAGTGCACCAGGGGACCCAGGAGGACTGCACCCACAGGAGAGCCCAGCTATACTTGCTGTTTGTTGCCATAACCCTGAGGATCATCAGCGCCGTCAGGAGCACACACCGTTCCAAAGTGAAAGTAAAAAGCTGTAGACACTTTTTTTGCATGAGCAGGGATTCCAATATGGCCGCTGTTGAACACTAGAGGCTGAAAAACACCTGCAGGGAACGTGCAGTACCGCAAATGGCCGCTCTGAGCGCTAGAGGGAAAGCCCCATAGGCCAAATATGTCTGCGGCTACGGCAAAATGGCGGCGGTCTGCCGCAAAATGGCGGCCGATCGCTGTATGCGGCGAAAAACGACCGAACGGCGCTAGACGATCGGGTGCGGGGGGAATGGGGGGGGGGTGTGCAGGGGGTGAACAGGGCTCCATGTGCCCCTACCAGGGGCTACCCAGCAAAAATTTTTTTTTTAGGGTCGCCGGTCCCCCTTTCCGCCCCTAAAAAGGGGGGAAGGAAGGAGCTCTCACTCACCACTCCGGACGACGCCATGGGTAGCTACCCAGTCGCAGACTTTCCGCCCCTGCTTGGGCGGTATGCTGCAGGCCAGAAGTCGCCCTTCCCGAATCGCATCTGGGGCTGGGCGTAAGGGGGGGATCACCCCAGGCCGCCCGCACGGAACGGGCACGATGCGGCGGGTCCACATGCGGCGGGACTGTCTCGCATTGGTCGGCCAGGTCAGAGAAAGTACAGAGCCCATGGACTCTCTATGCCCCGACCGGCTTCTTGATAGCAGATCAATTGCTTGATAGAAGACAAATAAAAATAAAAGTAAAAGAAAATTGAATAAAAAACGGTCACAAACAGGACCGCAATTCCCCTGAAGGGAAGCCAGGTCAACTGCTTGCAAACTAGGCATTGAAACTGAAGAGCTATGCTATGAGGGGGTTTTATGTGGGAAGAGAGGATGGCCCCCATGGGAGGGGCCAGCTGTTTCTTTTCCCTGCCTAGTTAACTCCTAGTGAGACCAGCATAAAACCCACACGTAATGGATAGCTGCGTTTGTCAGTGAACGATAGGAGAAATCCCTTTTTCTCCTATCGTTCACTGACAGACGCAGCTTCTCCATTACGTGTGGGGATGTCCCCAAGCTGTGTCAAAAAGAGGGGTGGGTAAACGCTAACAGTATCCAAGTGAACCTCTAAGGAGGCGCCAGACGCGCCTACACTGCCGCCTGCAAAACTTTGCGGCCCAAAGCAGCATCCGAAGATGCAAACACATCAACTTTACAAAACCTAGTGAAAGTGTGAATCGAGGCCCAAGTGGCCGCCTTGCACACCTGTGACACCGAGGCCTGGTGTCTGAAAGCCCAGGAAGTGCTAACAGCCCGGGTAGAATGAGCCATGACCGGAAAAGGGGGAACCTTGCCCCGAACAGAATACGCATGGGTCACGGTTTTTCTAATCCGACGAGAAATCTTAGCCGACGAGGCCGCCAACCCTTTGCACGGACCCTCTGGCAGCACAAACAAAGCATCAGCTTTTTGATTAAAAAAAAGCTGTAGCAGCCAAGTACCCTCGTAAGGCCATCACTACGTCCAAAGCATGCAACTCAAACTCCTTTGGGTGCGATGGACGAGGGCACAATGAAGGAAGAACAATATCTTCATTAATGTGAAAGGAAGAGAACACCTTCGGAAGGAAGGAAGGAGAGGGTCGCAAGACCGCATTATCCTTATGCATGACTAAGTAGGGAGACTTGCACGATAGTGCTGCTAATTCAGACACCTGTCTGGCGGAAATGATGGCAACTAAAAAGGCCACCTTCTGCGACGGCAATTGTAAGGAAATCTCCCTGATATACTCATATGGCGCTTTCTGAAGAACAGAAAGCACCAAATGCAGATACCACGGAGCCATCGGAGCCTTCACCCGAGGCGTCACGTGTTGCACACCCTGTACAAAGGTACGAATCAACGAGGTCTCCCAAAGGTCTCTGAAAGAGAATCGCCAGAGCCGATATCTGACCCCTGAGGGTACTCAAAGCCAGTTTTTTGCTCAGGCCCTGCTGCAAAAAAGTCAGGACCCTGAACACGACATAAGAGCGAGGGTTATGACCCTCCGCCTCGCACCAAGCTATATAAGCCTTCCAGGTGCGGTGATAAATCTTGTAAAAGAAAATTGAATAAAAAACGGTCACAAACAGGACCGCAATTCCCCTGAAGGGAAGCCAGGTCAACTCCTTGCAAACTAGGCATTGAAACTGAAGAGCTATGCTATGAGGGGGTTTTATGTGGGAAGAGAGGACGGCCCCCATGGGAAAGGCCAGCTGTTTCTTTTCCCTGCCTAGTTAACTCCTAGTGAGACCGGCATAAAACCGCACACGTAATGGATAAGCTGCGTCTGTCAGTGAACGATAGGAGAAAATAGATTTACGTCTTTGTGACAGCTGGCAGGTAAAGACGCCTGGTTGCGTGCAGGATGGCAGGTACATCTGCCCAAGATTTAAAGTGTATACAGACTTATACTACTAGGGGGAGTGCTGAGTCTTGCAGGGGCAGAGGTAATGAGTCCAGCTGGGTTGAGCTGGCTCATTAAAACCTCTACATAAACTCCCAGCAAGCATAGGTGAGTGCTCCACCCTGGAACCAGCTCTGTGACCATAGACTGGGGAGTGTAACATCCTGTACACGGTAAGGCCTGTGTGGCTGTATATCCTGCAGTGAGAGATAGGAGCTTTGTACAGCGGTAGGCTATACACAGCTGACAGACAGGGAAAGCTATTGTGCAGTCAGTGGCCAAGTGGCCTAGGATTTATTTTGTTATTGTTTTTTTGCTGTTTTTTTACATTGTAACTAGTGAGCATAAACTACATTTTTGTTTTCACCTGAAACTGCTGTCTCGCTGTGCCTAAAATTGTGTAGTGAACCCTTCCAGGGGGTCAAACACAACCGCTGCCAAGCTAACCCCCTTACAGTGGTGGAGGATGCGGGCAGTTTTTTTTTGTGAAAGGCCAGCATGGAAGAATTACTGAGACAGCTTGCTCTAGCAAATGCTAATCAGCAACAAACGAATGCTAACCAGCTACAAATGAATGCTAGTCTACAACCAGCAGCAAGATCTCCAGCAAAGTATGGAAGCACAGCAGCGAGCTCACCAGTAAACTATGGCAGCACAGCAGCGAGCTCACCAGCAAAGTATGAAAGCACAGCAGCGAGCTCACCAGCAAAGTATGGAAGCACAGCAACGAGCCCAGCAACAATCTGAGGCTTCCTTAATTGAGCTGTTGCAGAAGCAAGAGCAGAGACTTCAACAGCAAAGGGATGCCATAACACAACATCGTCCGCAGACCAGTGAGGCAAGTGGTTCCAGTAATACACCATCATTTTGTGTGAGCCGTGTATTGCCAAAAATGACTGGAGAGGATGATCCGGAAGTGTTTCTGACCACATTTGAAAGGACTGCTGATAGAGAAAAGTGGCCTAAGGAACAGTGGGCTGGATTGGTGGCTCCTCTATTAGCTGGGGAATCGCAGAAAGCGTATTATGACTTAGAACCGGACCAAGCAAAAGACTATGTTGTGCTAAAAACAGAAATATTGGCACGTCTGGGTGTCACCCTGGCTGTCCGGGCTCAGCATATGCATAACTGGACTTTCCAACTTGAAAAGCCCCCCAGGTCGCAAATGTATGATCTCATTTACCTGGGCAGGAAGTGGCTGC
>BLSH010054920.1:1325689-1341750 GCA_018402905.1 Glandirana rugosa | reverse complement strand
ACTCCTCTTCTTCCATAAATCATGTCAACGGAAGAAACACAGTGGACATTGGTAGGAGGGTAGTAGGAATTAAACACGTTACACAAGTCTAAAATGGAAAAATGTCAATTATATAAATTTTTTCAAGAAACTCAAAAAAAATGAAAGAAGGCGATATACAGAGAGTCAGCAAAAATCGGCAGGTCTAAAGAGGAATGCAAGTGACTGTCTGCGTCGAGAAGTAACTGAAACACCCCAAAATACAAGAAGGGTGATCCTCAATTGATCCGTCCCTTTTCTTAGTCGACCGGGGAGGGGACCCCCGGCAGGAGAGAAGGATGTAGCCTAGTGGGAAGAACATAAAACCCCACAAAGTCAATGAAGAGCTGCGTCTGTCAGTGAACGTAAGGAGAAATCTGGACGGCTAAAAACGACTGAGAGACATATAGCGGAAGAAAGTAAAAAAAACTCAAAGAACTTTTTTAAATATATTAACTGTAAAAAGGTAAAATCTGAACACATTGCACAAATTAAGGATGATGGGAGGATGGTTACAGGTGACACAAAGAAGGCAACTGTACTAAATACCTTCTTCTCCTCAGTTTTTACGCAAGAACAAGGGTTTACCGACCATGATTGTACTGCTAGTGACACATCACCAGATATATTCTCGTGGCTAACAGAGGATGGAGTCAGGGAACAACTTAAAAAACTCAACACAAATAAATCACGGGGACCAGATTGCTTACACCCAAGTCCTTAGAGAACTTAGTCAGGTTATTGCCAGGCCATTGTTCTTAGTCTTTATGGACAGCATAATGACAGGACTGGTACCAGCTGATTGGAAAAAAGCCAATGTGGTACCAATATTCAAAAAGGGGCAGAGGCATATCCCTGGGAATTACAGGCCAGTCAGCCCAACATCAATAGTGGGTAAATTATTGGAGGGGATGATTGATTGGGGACTATATCCAAGGATTCACAGAGGAAAAGAATATCAGTAGTAGTAATCCGCATGGGTTTATGAAAGGTTGTTCCTGCCAGACCAACCTGCTAACATTCTACGAGGAAGTGAGCTGCCATCTAAATAGGGGGAAGCCTGTGGATGTAGTGTATCTGGATTTTGCAAAAGCATTTGATACAGTCCCCCATAAGCGCTTAATCTGAAAGCTAGGATCTACAGGCATGGACCATAGGGTTTGTGCTTGGGTAAGAAACTGGTTACAGGAACGTGTCCAAAGGGTAGTGATAAATAACATGTACTCAGACTGGTCTGAAGTGGTGAGTGGAGTACCTCAGGGTTTGGTCTTGGGACCAATTCTATTCAACTTATTTATAAATGATATAGAGGATGGAAGAACTAGTTCAGTCTCCATTTTTGTGGATGATAAAAAGATAAGCAGAACAATAAACTCACACCGGGACATAGAAAGTTTACAGAATGACCTAAATAAAATAATGGAGTGGGCAGACAAATGGCAAATGAGGTTTAATGTGGACAAATGTAATGCACAAGGGGGCAAAAAACATAAATGCAAACTATATAATAAGGATGTGGGACTTTCTCCTACAACTGGTGGTGGCTGCGGGGAATCTGGATATCTTTAAAAGGCTCTTCGATATGGGAAAAAATCTTAGACACTGATACACATACACAAACACAGGCTGAACTGGATGGACTATTGTCTAGGTAACTATGAGATTACAATCAGTTCCAGGCATTAGTGGGCAATTTTGGGTACATACAGTATAGTTATATAAGGTGTGGGGGCAAAGGGTTGGGGCAATGATGGAAAGCTCCCTCACTACCTGGCAGTGTAGGAGCTTTGCTCATTTAAAACAGCCTTCTAGCCCGCTGCACTATAGAATTGTGAGCAGCTTTTGTTTCTGACAGTCTCTTAAATTTTTCTTGTTTTTGACTGTTAATATACTTTACATACACTATTTGGTGGAAATCAATTTGCTGAATGATGAAAGGCTTACTATGTATATAGAATAAAGTACGGAACAAATTAGAAAAACCATAAAAAATAGATACAGATCTATAAACACAGCTTACTGAAACGGTCTTTGGCTGGGGAGACATGAGAATATTAGACAAAGGTTTACTGAATACTGAAAAAACATTTGATCTTCGGCAACCAAGGTGGAAAATCATTTTTACTTATACCTTGTAATTTTATCAGTTGTTAGCTATCGTTTAGTACCCCTAAAGAGGCAATGTCATTTTTTTCATTAAATAATTGTGCAAATATCTTCATCAAGTCTTCCTATTTTGGGATCAACTAGTGCTTTGCTTTTATTCCATCATAGAAGTCAATATGTACATGCCTTGTAACATATCACAAGCCTTCAAGTCCCTAGAATACCTTTAATATATCAGATTTTCAAAATGATGCCACCTTTATTGTGGTATCTAGCCACAATTTTCAACTGTACAAATGTACTCTAAAAAAAAAAATGACATCATTAAAATCTATGAGTAACTTATATTGCAGGTGTGGAAAAGGGTTTCCTAATTTCTGTCCTGATCAGGTAGGTAGGAAGATTCTTCATAGTCATATGAAATGATTTTGTGCGTATACAGCACGTATGTAAACTAGTGCTTCTATGTGCACAACACCTTAAATACACTCATAAGCCACTGACACGGACATACCTTTCTTGTTCAGTTGCATTACAGATGGGGGTGGTGTAGCTACTTTCATAGCCAATCCATAGGCTCCTCTGAAGGAATGACTATCTCGAACAATAAAGGAACCAGGTTCTTTGTCCTTAAGAACTGCAATAGCTATTAAAATGGAAAAAATGATTAGCGCAATCTCATGCACATCTGCTTTCATGACAAGCCAACTTTAGATTTTAAAAACCAAATTATTTTTAGTATTTCTAAGCATATCTAGCTAGGCAAAATAGTTTTTTCAGAAAATAGATTTTCCCCATATTTTTTACATTGATAGACAGGTTGTTTTTTTCTTAGCTAAAAGTAGGAAAAAATATTGGATGAATTCACATATAAATACATTACACAGGAGTAACAGAGCAATGGCTTAACCACTTCAGCCCCAGAAGGTTTTACTCCCTTTAGCTGACAATTGCGCAGTTGCGCAATGCTGCACCCAAATAAAATTGATGCCCCTTTTTTTCCCACAAATAGAGCTTTCTTTTGGTGGTATTTGATCACTTCTGCGGCTTTTATTTTTTTGCGCTATAAACAAAAAAAAGACTGTCAATTTTGAATAAAAAAAACAATAATTTTTATTTTCTGCTATAAATCATACCCAATAAAACATTTAAAAAAATCTAATTTCTTCATATTTTTGGCAAAAAAACCCCAATAAGTTTATATTGATTGGTTTGCACAAAAGTTATATAGCGTCTACAAAATAGGGGATAGATTTATGGTATTTTTATTATTTATTTTTTTATTAGCAATGGCGGCGATTAGTGATTTTTAGTGGGACTGTGACATTACGGTGGACAGACCGGACACCTAACTGACATTTTTTACATTTTTTTGGGAACCAGTGACATTATTACAGTGATCAGTGCTCAAAATATGCACTGACACTGTACTGATGACACTGACAGGGAAGGGGTTAACATCAGGGGCGATCAAGGGGTTAACTCTGTTCCCTGGGTGTGTTTACTAACTGTATGGGGGATGGGCTACATGGGATAACATAGAGATCAGTCTTCCTGCATAGCAGAAAGACAAGATCTCAGTGCAATCCCCTGTCAGAACAGAGATCTGCCTTTACTTCGGCAGATCTCTGTTGTGTCTCTGCGGGGAGCGATCGAGGGCGGCTGGCAGACAGAGTCCACCGCACCCGCTGATTGGCTCCCTCACTGGCCAATCGATGCCCATGCACCCACAGAAGTGCATGCATCGCCGTACCTGTACTACGATTCGTGCAGCCGAGCCACCTTGCCGCAGTATAATATTGTTTACGATAACCTAAAGTAGCAATAAACACTCACATCGGATTCCTCTTGTATTGAATTGTATTGTAACTGTACTGTCTGCCCTGATATTGTAAAGAGCTGCGCGAACTGTTGGCGCTATATAAATCCTGTATAATAATAATAAACCCACAGAAAGTGATTACCTTCAGGTGATACACAGTAATGAAGCAAGTCCTCTCACATAAGCTGTAGCTTTTTTTTTTTTTTTGTAAATTTCTTTTTATCGTCTTTGCAGAAAGTTGATTATACAACAATAGCCTGATAACCAGGCTTACATAACTAACAACACTAGACATCAGCATAAAGCCATCAGCACAGCAAGCTGTGTCTCTTTACCTGCAGCCCCTCTTTCTTCCACAGCCTTTCAAAGTACTCAGATCACATTGTATTTCTCAGCTTCCAGAGGCAGCGGTCTGACATGTGTGTTGTCTAGGATCACTAACAGCCCGATGAAGCAAATTTTTTTGTGAAATTTGCCAACATCAGTATCTGCTACACGCACATTTGGAAAAAAAAAGCTGTTTAGGCACCCGATAAAAAGAAAAGTGCTTTTTCTTGTGTAGCTGCCCCTTTAAAAGTGACGTGTCACTTAGCAAATGTGTTAAAAATGTAAAGGAATTGGCGCTAGTGCTTGTTATGTGCAAATCATTCTGAACAAATAATATTGTGTATATAATGAATGAATTAAGATCCTTGCTGACAATCCTCAATTACCATACTCAATAAATCAGTATTGTTGAATAAATAAATATATATGTCCATAAAAAAATATATGCGTGCTGTGTCGTTTCCTCCACTTTGCATACCACCATATGAAGTTTGTGATCTGTAAATATTACACCATGTAGTTTCTTTTTCCCTTTTCTTGGGCGGAGCCGACAAGCTGCAACAGTGAGAGAGACTTGCACTGGGAAGTGTATGCAACACAGGCAGTATACTCAGCATATGCTGACACCAGCAAGATAAAGTGAACGATCGTTTAACTACACTAGTTCACATGGTGGTATGCAAAGTGGACGAAATGACACAGCACGCATATATTTTTTATGGACATATATATTTATTTATTCAACAATATTAATTTATTAAGTTTGTTAATTGAGGATTGTCACCAAGGATCTTAATTCATTCATTATATACGCAATATTATTTGTTCAGCATGATTTGCACATAACAAGCACTAGCGCCAATTCCTTTACATTTTTTACACACACCACATTTGCTAACATCTGAAGTTTGAGCAGTTAAATTCACTGCATGTGAATAAGTCAACCTAATGATTTTCAGATCCTAAAATGCAGTGTCTAGTATCAAGTCTATAGGCCTGCTTTGGACAGGATATTTAAGAAATAGCAAGATTATGGGATTATCTTTATATTGTATTTAACACAAAACAGAGGGATGTTTATATAGTAATGGGGAATTAACAGGAGAAACTGAAATTAAGTACTCAGTGACAAATACCTTGTTCTCTTGAAATATCAGGCTTATACCAGAATTTGGAAGTGTCCTGCACAAACTTTACTGTCATGTGCTTATTATCCGTTGAGTTATCTGAAAAGAAGTGACAATAATAAGTAAAACCCAATCAATAAAACAATGCTGCTTAATGCTACTTTTGCTAGACATGTGTTTTTTTTTGCCTGGGATTGGCTGGCAATTGTTGAAGTCATAGAAACATAGAAACATAGAAAAGTGACGGCAGAAAAAGACTGAGTAGTCCATCGAGTCTGCCCCTTTTTATTTTTATTTTTTTTATTTTTTTTTATTTTTTATTTATTTATTTTTTTTTACATTAACCTTGTTGTCTGACTATGGATTTATGTTTATCCCAATCATGTTTGAAGCCATTTACTGTTGACTGTCTCACAACCTCTGTTGGTAGTTTATTCCAATCATCAACCACCCTTTCAGTAAAATAATACTTTCTAAGATTAGTTTTGAACTTCCCCCCAGTTAGTTTGAGGTCATGTCCCCGTGTTCTTGATTTTGATTTCATATTGAAAAGACTGACCTCTTGAACCTTATTCACCCCCTTGAGGTATTTAAAGGTTTCAATCATGTCTCCCCTCTCCCTTCTTTCCTCCAGACTGTACATATTAAGTTCCTGAAGTCGCTCTTGATATGTTTTATCCCCCAGACCTTTCACCATTTTTGTTACCCGTCTCTGGACTCGTTCTATTTTATCAATATCTTTTTGTAAGTGAGGTCTCCAGAACTGGACACAATATTCTAAGTGAGGTCTCACTAAAGATCTATATAGAGGAATCAGAACTTCCTTCTTCCTGCTGGTGATCCCTCTACTGATACATCCCAGAATTATATTTGCTTTTCCCACTGCCTGGTTACACTGTTTGCTCATTTTGCAATCATCTGAAATAAGCACCCCCCGATGATTGCAAAATGAGCAAACAGTGTAACCAGGCAGTGGGAAAAGGACCTCCAGCTGTTGCAAAACTACAAGTCCCATCATGCCTCTGCCTAGGGGTGTTATGCTTGCGGCTGTCAGAGTCTTGCTATGCCTCATGGGATTTGCAGTTCTGCAACATCTGGAGGTCCGCTAATTGCATATCCCTTGTATATACAAAAGCATTTAATGTACAGCACAGTAAACAGAAGAGCATATAACACATAACACAGTGTAAATGACAGAGCATAGTAGAATATACAAAATACAATTTATAAATTAGTGCAGTGTGGAGTATATACTATATAATACTTTGTATAATACAAAGCAGTTTGGGGTATTTATAAACCAGCCAGAGATTTCGGGAGCATATAGTGCAGTTTATAAAACAGAACACTGTGAAGTATAGCGTTTACAAAACTGTACATACAGTTTAGTAAGTTATAGTATATAATGTACAGAATAGTACATAAGATGTAAAGTAGATAATGTGTATAGAGTAAGCTAATGATGGCTATATCATTAACAGTAGAGAATGAGTATATTAGAGGAATGCATGTTCTATAGGATAGAACATGCATACAACATATGCAGTGGGCAGCATACAACATGAAGCAACCTATACACAGTGGATCCATAGGGGTATATAATGTGGGTATACTGTATAATGTACAGAACAGCGTATATAGCACAATATTGCGCAATAAATGACAAAGTGTGTGTTATATACAGTGGGCAGCAAAAATGATCACCCCCCTTTAAAATAATCACATTTTGTTCCTTTGCAGCCTGAAATGAAGACAGACACAGTTTTTGTTTTATTCAGCTGCATTTACTCAGCAGGACTTATAACATCCAAGTGAAAGATATAACACCAACATGTCAGAAAATATAATTAAAAACAGTTGGAAAAAGGATCAACCCCATTTGTCAGTATTTTTTGAACCAACTTTTGCTTTAATTACAGCCTTTAGTCTGTTGGGATATGTCTCTAGGAGGAGAGTCCCGAAAGGCAGAGGCTGTTGTGGACATTGCTGGAAAGAGAGGGGGCTCAGGTAAGTATTAGGGGGACTGAGGGGGGCTGCTGCACACAGAAGGCGTTTTATCTTTTTTTTTTTTTTTTTTTTTGCTCAACAAAGGTTTTTATTGTACATCTGAAAAAGTACATATGCATCCACAAAGCGTCATAGAATCAACAATATATGCCAGGTGAACATACAATAATACAAAAAGACATTCTACAAGATTTGTCAGCTTAAACAATAAGGATTCCAGCCAATACTCTGGAGCATAGACCATTATAAAAGGCACATATTGGATCTGCTTCCATCAACTGCCCTGGGATTTCCTCTGCACACCCTCCACAAAGGACCGTTTACATGAGCAGTCTGTCCATGGTCAGATCAGCTGGTGCCATAGACCATTATAAAAGGCACATATTGCATCTGCTTCCATCATCTGCCCTGGGATTTCCTCTGCACCCCCTCCTCAAAGGACCGTTTACATGAGCAGTCTGTCCATGGTCAGATCAGCTGGTGCCAAGCCCGGTACATTCAACCAAGGAGCCCACAGTCTTTCAAATTTACCACCAGTACCCCTATGCTGGTACATCAGTTTTTCCAACCTGAGTGTATCACCCATTCTAGCCAACCATACTTTCACTGTAGGGGGTTCAGTAAATTCCAGTGGGTTAGTATAGATAATCTAGCCTGGAAAAGTGCTCTCCCTACAGCCTGTCTGGGGACATCCTCCATTTGTAAAGCATCTAGTATTCCTAATAGGCAAAATTTGGGATCCTCTGGGACTTGTATTTGAAATGCCTGGTTAATGGTATTAATGACAGATTTCCAAACCTGTGGAGCTTGGGGCATCGCCATAGCATGTGGAACAAATCTCCGTGATTTCTACAGCATCTAGTACATATGGGATCAGATTGCAAATCAATACACGCTAATTTGGCAGGTGTATAATGGACTCTTAGCACAATGTATAGCTGTGATAGACGTTGGCCTACGTTCATGGAAAATTGCGTGACTGACTGTAGGGTCTCCTCCCATTGCTCCTCCTCGAAGGCTCCTAGGTCTCCCTCCCACTGGGCCACTGCTCTAAGACTGGAATTTGGTAGGATAAGGTCTAGGAGCATCGCATAGCTATTAGAGATAAAGCCTTTATATGTGGAGATCCCATGTATAAAGTTGAAAATGGGGGCAGTCTCCAATCTCCATGTATCCACCTCCCGTTGTGCATTCACCGCATGGCGGAGTTGTAAATAATAAAAGTGCATGTGAGACGGGAGTGAGAAGGAGACCTGAAGATCCACAAAGGGTCTCATTTGCCCATTCGTAAAAATATGGGACATATGTGTAATACCCTGTCGCTTCCATATAGCCCCGCATCCCAACTTCATTAATACCTGATAATGGCCATTGTCCCAAATAGAACTAAACTTAGTAAATACTATAATGTTTTGTAGTGTTCTAAATTTTGTTCCAAACCTTTTGCATGAGGTTGTAGGTAGGGTAAAGTCTGTTTGGTTAGCCCTCCGCTACTTCCATACCCACTGCCTGTTTAAGAAGTTGTGTGGTTGAGTCTCTCAGGTTTAGTGCGCATTCAGTATGCGGGTTAATAGCCCTAGCTATATATTTTAGCTGTGAGGCCAGATAGTATACCCATGGGTTGGGGAGTGCAAGACCCCCCCCCCCCCCCGCATCCTTGGGACTTTGTAGCTGTTCAAGTTTTATTCTCGCTGATTTAGATGCCCATATTAGTGTTCTAAAGAGTGAGTTAATGATTCAGAATTTTTTAAGGGAGATGATGACTGGGGTGTTATGCAGCACATATAACAGCTGGGGCAGAAGGATCATCATTATGAGATTGACCCTGCCCACCGGAGAGAGCTTTAGTTTCATCCAAACTCCAATCTTATCTCTGGATCTGTTAAGAAGCTGAGTTAGGCTGTGGGGAACATAATCTAGGGGTGATCCATATTCCTAGGTATTTTATTTTTGTGGAAACCGGTATCTCATGTAACTTCCCCACCTGAGGGTCTATCTGTCCGTCTAGAGGTAGTAAAGATGATTTGGACCAGTTTATAAGAAGGCCTGAATATGTGCCAAATTCCTGAATAACCCTCATGGCCTCTGTCACGGAGGCAGATGCCTCTCCTAGAAAAAGCATGGTGTCATCTGCGTACATCATTACCTTTTCGTGGATCGTCCCATACGCAAGACCCCGGATATTCCCATTTGCTCTAATTGCAGCTGCCAATGGCTCTATGGCCAGAGCAAACAAGAGTAGGGACAGAGGGCACCCCTGACGAGTACCCCTAAATAATGGAAAGTCTGGGGACACCTTCCCTGCCTCTCTAATAGCTGCTACTGGAGCACTATATAGCAACTTGACCCATGATATAAAGTGAATCCCAAAGCCAAACTTCTGCATAACTGCCCACAAATATTCCCATTCAATGCTGTCAAAGGCTTTGTGGGCATCAAGGGACAACAGTGCTCTGTTTCCCATGTTGTCCGAAAGTGTCTGAATGTTAAGAGCCTACTTAAGTTGATGGCAGTGGATTTCTGGGGCATAAATCCTGCCTGGTCTGCATGAATAATGGATGAAATGGCTGTATTCAGGCATAGGGCCAATACTTTAGCCTATATTTTGACATCATTTTGTAGGAGTGATATTGACCTGTATGATCCCGGGTCAAGGGGGTCTTTGTCAGATTTCAATATTAACACTATATTGGCCCTTGTCATTGATGTGGGAAGTTGTCCTAATTTCCTAGCCTCATTAAATACCATCACCATTTTGGGCAAAACTTGTTCCATGTACTGCTTACATACTTTTATGGGCAAACCATCATCCCCGGGGCCTTTGAGTTAGGGAACATACCAGTCACCCTCTGCAACTCTTCTAGAGTAAGGGGGGCATCTAGTTGTCTTCGAAAGACATCCGACAGACGAGGCAAGTCAATGCTCTCAAGATAGGTATTCAAAGATTCAGTTGAGTACTTTTGTTTGGAGGTATATAAGTTGGCATAATAGTCCATCAATGTGGACATCACTCCATCTAGAGAGTTTGTAATCCCCCCCAGCCGGGAGATTCAGAGCTCCAATGGATGGGGATGATTGTTGGGAATGTGCAAGCTTGGCTAGGAGCCGACCGGTATGCTCACCCTCCTCATAGTATGCCATTTTGCTAAAGAAGAGTTTTCTGTCCGCTACAGAGGCTATGACCCTGTCCAGAGCAGCTTGAGCCGAGACCCATACTTTCATCAGTAAGATTAGCAATAAATGTAGGCTAAGTCACACACCAGTTTTTCCAGCCTTTCCCTTTGAGCCCCAGTAGATCTCTTGATAGACTCTACCTCATTATAAAAGGTGTTCCGTAAAAGGGATTTGAAGGTCTCCCAGGAGTGACAGACATTCGCTTCTCCAGTATGTCTTCTCCAGAAATCGGTTATTTTGGAGACTATAGGTGTGTATGAAGGGAAGAGCTGGAGCCAAAAAGCATTTTGTTTCCATGTGGCCTTTTTCAAGTTAGAGGGAAGGCAAACATCCAGTTGCATAATTAAGGGGGTGTGATCAGATATACTATGTACAGCATATTCAATCTCCAATATATACTTAGCTATTATCAGCCATTGAAGAGCATAGGCATAGATCAGTGCGGTATAAGGAAGGATAGGTCTTTGAAAAACATGAAGATTGCTTGGTAGTGGGGTGTCTTCCCCTCCAGGGGTCAATCCAGCCCACCTCCTCCATAAATTTGTGAAGGCAAGTGCGGCGAGTCACACCACCAACCCTGGATGGGGCATGTTTCTGTTGTCGGGTCTAAATAACAGCTGAAATCCCCCATCACAAACAAAGGCATGTCCGGGTACTTTAACCAATACTCCAGCAGCTTTCTAAGGGGATAGTTATTGTAAGGAGGTGGTATATACAGGAAGGCTAGAATACATTTTAGGGAGTACAATCTACAATACAGAAAAACATCTTCCCTTCTCATCTATTACACAGTCATATTCCTCATAGTCCAAGGATCTATACATCCAAGTATCAGAACACTCACACCCCTGGAATATGAGGTGTGAGTGGAATGATATGCCTTTCCCACCCATGCAAACCTTAAGCATAACAGAGTATCACTTGTAAGATGGGTCTCTTGTAGAGCACAAATAGCAGGGAGGTATTTGTGCATTGATGTAGATACCATTGTGCGTTTTAAGGTGTCATGGATTTCTCTAATGCTCCATGATAACAAAGGTAACACCATCAGTTAAATTGGGTGGATATAACTAGCCTGTGGTGACCCAGATGAGGGCTCCCAGGAGTAAGGGACAGTTTTCTCACCCTTAATGGCCCATGTCCAGGCTGTTGGTGTAAAAGATTCCAAGTTCAAAGCTTTTGTTAGTGGACAGTGCCACCCTGTGGGCAAATGTAGAAATTGTTATTAGAGCCCTGTGGATTAATAGAAAAGAAGTTATGACAAAATAAAGGCACAACGGTGCACTGTTCAGGAACAAATAAACCAGTGGTGTGACGATGACAGCGTGGGCCTAATTGGCCAAACACGCTTGAGTATCAGGAAGGCACTTGTGTGGCTCCAAATTGCCAACATGCATTTTGGTGTCATTTGGAACAACAGGTCCCGCAATGCATCAACATAGATAAGAGTAATTAGTAGTATAGCAATTGCCATGTAGTAAACTCAGTTCCAAACTCACATTGTTGGGTATCATTGTGTGTTTCCAGCAAATCCTTCAGTCAGGAGGAAAACAAAAATAGTTCAGCTCTCTTCTCTTAGAGGTCAGTAGTAATTCAGACTTCCTCATCCTCAGGCCTCCTGGCCTGACGTACACGGTGTTCATTCACATCCACCCAGTTTGAAGCTTCTGCTGCAGTCTCAAAGAAGTATGTGCGCCCTCCGGCGGTGATGCACAATTTTGCAGAATAAAGCATAGCATAAGTAGCTTTCAGTTTCTGCAAACGTTTTTTAACATCAGAGAATCGGGATCTACGTTTCTGAATCTGCCGAGAAACCAGGTTAAAATAAAATTATGGTGCCATTAAATTGAATATTTCTCCTTTCTCTGGCAAGTCGGAGGATGATTTCTCTGTCTCTACAATTCAATAGCCTCGCCAAGATGGGGCGTGGGTGGTTCCCTGGAGACAATGGTCTGGTTGGGACTCTGTGAGCCCTTTCTACCGAATAAAGGTGCGGGACGGCCTCCTTGCCAAAGACGTCTGTCAGCCACTGTTCCACGAATTGAGTGGGGTCACATCCCTCAACCTTCTCTGGTAACCCAACTATCCGCACATTGTTCCGCCTCATGCGATTCTCAGAATCTTCAGCACGCATATCTGTGGCTCTGGCAAGGCGTGCTGTTGCCACTGATTCCCTAATCATAGTGGGGAGTTTGTCTTCTAAGTTGCTGACCCTGCTCTCCACAGTGGTCGTTCTCTCTCTCATCTTCTGTACGTCCTGTCTAATCAGGCTGACCTCCTCTCTCAGACATCCAAAGCTTTCTTGCAGGTTATTCACAGAGACTGCATATTTATTGACAGCTTTAAGAATAGCAGCTAATGTTGGCTGTTCTCCCTCCTCCTCTCACTGCACTGGCTGTCTCTTCCAGCTCTGGATCCTTAGAAGCAGTGTGGGCTGACATGGCTGCTGTGCCCTGCCCCTCCTCCTTCATAGTGGTGTCTTCTAGTTATGCATCGGAGTCAATGCCTGAGGGGCTGTTATGTGGCAGATTCCCTGTCATTTTGAGGGCATAATAACGCATATCTCGGGGGGGTCTCCAGCAGTGTCTTTAGGTTTAGGCCGTTTTACTCACCCCCTCCCCCTTGTTCTTCACTGCTGCCTGTGCTTTCTGTGTGGAGGCCGGGATGCCATCTTCGAGATCCTGGTGCGGATCATCTCCCTTGTTTGCTTGGGTTATAATGGTGCTGTGACTGCAGTAAGGTGGATCGGGAGCTGCAGAAGATATTCTTCCAGGTGTTTGAGGCTGAATTCGGCGATTTAGGGTGCTGGAAACCGGATCAAGCACTACTGCTCACATGCTGTGCTGGCCACGCCCCTTTTTATATTAATGCATAGAATGCATTAAAACAAAAAAACATTCTGCCTTTACACCCCCTTTACATTTGATGGTGACAGTTTGTGGATTGCAGTCTTCAAGTCAATTCACAGATTTTCAATGGGGTTTAAGTCTGGGCTCTTACTAGGCCATGCAAGAACATTCAACTTTTTCTCCTTCAACCACTGTGTGGTAATTTTTTTTTTCTGTGTGCTTTGGGTCACTGCCATGTTGGAAGGTACTAAAGAGAAAACACAAGAGAGGGGCACACCGACCTGGTGCAATACCATTAAAATGTTTATTAAAAGTAATAGGATAAAATACATATACTCACAAACGGAGCAATTGAAAGACATCAAGTGGAGAATGTGCCTCCACGGGACTTAACGATCACCACCTCAGCAGAGGGACCGGACGATATCCGTGTGGCCAGGCTTCACTTACTTTTAATAAACATTTTAATGGTATTACACTAGGTCGGTGCGCCCCTCTCGTGTTTTCTCTTTAGTACCTTTGGATGCCCGTGATCCTGATGAGGGCAGCAATACCATTAAGTGTTAAGTGATCGTTATGTCCATAGAGACTACCTATTACACTCTATGTCCTCTGCTACATGACATGACACTTGGTTGTTGAATCCGAGCACAGGAGATTTCTGTTTTTTTCTTTTTCTATTACACATGTTGGAAGGTACACCTTCTTCCCATTGACAACTTTCTGGCAGAGGGCAGCAGATTTTTCTCTAGAATTGGATGGTATTTTGCCCCATCCATTTTTCCTGGATATGATCCTGTGCATGGATGGATCTTGCCTTCTGAGTGCAATTCATGTGGGGAAAAGATGGATTGGACTCGGACTCCCATACAGTGCACACACTGCTGTGAAAGGGGCTATGGAGGCAGCAGATTTAAATATAGAGCATAGAGCAGCTCAAGATCCTGGCTGCCTGAGCCCAGGGGAAAGCAGTCTGGGGCCATAGTTGTGAGTAGCAAACATACTGACCCCTGTCTTCTCTCTCACCTCTCCATTCAACCTCCTCTCTTTCACACCCCCCTATCGCCTCTTTCTCTCCCACACCTCCCTCCTATCTCCCCCCCTTTTCTCCCCCCCACCCTCCTCTCTCACACCTACCTCTCTCTCTCATCTCTCTCACCCCCCTCTCTCCATCCCCTCTCTCGCCTCACCTCCCCTTTTTAACCTCCCTCTCTCCTCGACCTTCCCCCCCCACCCATCTCCCTTATCTCTCTCTCCCTCCTATTACTATCTTTCCTCCCGCTCCCCCTCCTGTCTCTATACTATACTATTCTATGTAACCAGCAAGCGCTGCCTTCAGCCCCCGAAAATCACACCAAGTTTTTGTTGCGGCATGCTGCACACACCACACTCTTTTCTACGACATCAGGGCCCAAGTTATGATCTTACATACAGGCCCAATGCTTTCATAAAACATTCCAGTGGCCATCTTTAACCATGGAAGTGCCCAAGCAGCTTCTACAGAAAGAAGCCAGGAACTTTAATGCAGGCTATGCTGCGGCAGCTATTTAAATGACCCCTCTATGTATCTGAGCTGCAATAACCAAATGATCAAGCTCACTGAAGTTCCCGGAGGCATGGTTGGGAAGCCGGCAGGCACCTGACAGGTTCTCAGATGGCCACCACCTTTGAACCTGTCAGGTGTTCAGTGGTTTCCCAGCAATGCCAATGTGATTCTCCATGAGCCGAAGCTGCAGACAAGAATTAGGCATTGGCTCATTCTTGAACATGAGGGACTGACAGCTTCCAAAGTTTGCTGATGGGCCCTTCTGTGCAGTTGAGCTGCAATATGTGAAGGATGGCTGCCACAAATGCATGTATTGTGGGCAGTGCAATATGTAGGTGGGGCTTTGTGTACGTATAGGAGGGGACATAGGGGGCCCCATGAGCTCCTATTGTCCGGGGGCCCCATGAGTTGTCAGTCCACCCCTGGTTGATTGTTTGCTTAAGTTGACCTAATAGGGAATGAAATGCTCCAGGAATGCTCTTTTCATGCTGAGCTCATCAAAATTACCACAGCTGATCACAGCTGAAAGTCAAATGG
Source organism: Glandirana rugosa (assembly GCA_018402905.1). Classification (NCBI taxonomy): domain Eukaryota; kingdom Metazoa; phylum Chordata; class Amphibia; order Anura; family Ranidae; genus Glandirana; species Glandirana rugosa. Next base: position 1,326,237 of record BLSH010054920.1, on the reverse strand, counting down.
CTTTGTGTGTCATTGAGAAGGTGATTAGCTACACCTGATTAAGTTTTGCAAGTCATTTTTAGGAGGGGGGGGGGGGGGGGGGTTTTTTCCAACTCAAGTGATTATGTTTTTGAATTTTTTATATATTTTTTTTTCTGCCATGTTGGTGTTCTTTCACTTGGATGTTATAAGTTGCACTGAGTAAATACAGCTGGATAAAACAAAAAACGTCTGTCCTAATTTCAGGCTGCAAATCATAAAAATGTGATTATTTTAAAGGGAGGTGAATATTTCTGTAGAGGTGTATACCAGGCAAACTTTTGTTTACAGACAGCAATAAAAACTTGACAGGGGTTCTAGCCTTTCCCAACTCTATTAAATAAAATTTGTATTGGTCTTTGCTGCTGGAGATTTTGCCTCACTTCCTGTCTGTGAAAATATTGTCACCAGAACAAGGAGGAGAAATGTCCTTCCTTTTTAATTTTGAATAGAATGGGGGAAAAAAGATTGACTGGACATGCAATTTAAAGAGACACTGTCAACAGTTCAAACTTTATACAGGGTGGGCC
>BLSH010054920.1:1299517-1312294 GCA_018402905.1 Glandirana rugosa | reverse complement strand
GTGACGGATGTGTGAGCATGGATGGGTGAGCACGGACGCATGGGTGACGGATGCGTGAGCACGGATGCATGGGTGACGGATGCGTGAGCACGGATGCATGGGTGACGGATGAGTGAGCACGGATGCATGGGTGACGGATGGGTGAGCACGGACGCATGGGTGACAGATGGGTGAGCATGGATGCATGGGTGACAGATGGGTGAGCATGGATGGGTGAGCACGGACGCATGGGTGACAGATGGGTGGGCACGGATGCATGGGTGACGGATGGGTGAGCACGGATGCATGGGTGATGGATGAGTGAGCACGGATGTATGGGTGACGGATGGGTGAGCATGGATGCATGGGTGATGGATGGGTCATGGGTGGGCACGGATGGGTGGGCATGGATTCATGGGTGATGGATGGGCATGGATTTATGGGTGACTGATGGGTGGACACAGATGGGTGGGCATGGATGAAGCTGGATGGGGGTCCCTGCCTGGCACATAGCGGTGCTGTGGGCACTTCAAATCCTGCCCACAGCACCGCTGCATCTCCTCTCTCCCCCCTCTCCTGTCACACTGCACCGATCGGTGCGGAGAGGGGAGAGACAAGCCGGCACTTCCGCCGGCTTGTTTACATGTGATGCTCCGTCATTTGACGGAGCGATCACGTGGTAAACGGCCGCTCCAAACGGCCATTTACCGTGATTCGTGATGCGCCGGGTCTCATAGACCTGGCGGTCACGGATGCTCCCAGGTGCGCCCCTTAGGGGGCGCGCGGGAGCGCGATTCTGGGAGGACATGTTATAACGTCCTCCCAGAACAATGAGTTAAAGAAATGATTACTACTATCCATTGTTTCTTTGTGTCCTGGTGCCAACTGAGATGAGATCTCAAACAAATAAAAACATGAAAAAAATGTTTTTAACCATTTTTTTTTTTCTTAAGATAAAAACTGGGCTGGTGTCATGCTTTAAAAGGAAAGGCATTTTTATTAAAGAAATGACTATTGCTGTCCATGGCTTGCTTTCTGTCCTGGTACCGAGACGAGATCAAAGCAAAAAAAAAAAAAAAAAAAAAAAAAGTTCAACTTATTATCTATCTAAGGCAGTGTTTTTCAACTCCAGTCCTCAAGGCACACCAACAGGTCATGTTTTCAGGATTTCCATGAGTTTGCACAGGTGATTTGATCAGTTTCACTGCCTTAGTAATTACCACAGCTGTTTCATCTGAGGGAAATCCTGAAAACATGACCTGTTGGTGTGCCTTGAGGACTGGAGTTGAAAAACACTGATCTAAGGAACTAGTCTGGAGTCATGCTTTAAAAGGAAACACTTGAAAAAAGATTATCCAATATACTGTGTGCTATATGTCCTCGTCCATAAATCTAGCATAGACGATATGCAAGTTGTATTTTTGAGGATTCATTTCATTATTGAACAACTACAGTGCTCTCCAGTCAATCCAAAAGGTTAACATACCTCAAACCTGAATATTTAAAGCGTTTGTTAACCCCCCAAAAAAATGTTGCTCCTGTCTCTTTAATGTGCAATTAGCAGCATGGTGCTTTTGCTTTTTAAATTATCCCTCTGTATCCCCTAAAATACCTGTTTGATAATGCCAGGTCAGGACTTACCCCCTGAGTGCTGACTCCCTTATCATATTAGCTGTTCCTGAGAGCTTGTGGTCTGTGGAGTCTGTGTCACTCCCAGCTCTCCAATGCCTGTGTTCAACTCCCCCCTCCTCCCCTCCCTCTCCCTGTCAGTACGTAGAATCTTAGGCCACACCCTCCCTCATTACACAAATACACATCACCTGATATGCTTAAATCCAATAAGTAATCAAGTTTATACAGCTTGGAGTTGGACAATATGCATAACAATTTTGGTTTGATCACTTGCCTAATAAATTGTGCAGACAGTGTAAAAACAGTGGTAGCAGCCAAGGACTTTTAGAGGAACATATAGATACAAGGAAAACACTGCATATATAAAACATAACTTTTATTGCAACATTCCATAAAAGCCAAAACACAAACCAGACAATAAAATATTGAATATAGGGTTCAAGTATTTGTTTAGATCCAATACACTTCACATGTAGACTCAACACATTTTAATAGATCTTCTTCAGGAGTACCTGTGAACACTCAGCATGATGAAACCCATAATTCTCATTGTATTAAAACCACAGATTCGCTGGAATCATATAGGCGTGTGTCTTCTTTCTCCCATGTGCGGGGGTAGGAGGCTCTCATAAGGTAAGGTATATATGAAAGGTGTTAGAAAGTCCTCAATGGTCATCCATAATACAATTATGGACATATCAATTAGAAGATAAAGGCACATCATCTATGTTTCAAAATGAGCAAAAGAGGGCTGGGGGCTTTTCCACATCCTACTGTTAAACCATTCCGTGTCTGGAGAACGGGCAACCAAAAATTAACAGAGGTCAGGTGGGTAGGGAGTCATTTACAAAATGTCCTTTCCTTCACACCCAAAGTTCCAGCGGTCAGTCACAACATTACCAGGTGCTGCAATGGCATAGTTTACAAGAAAGTGTGGCTCTTTCACATGCCCTGGCATTGCTTTTCATCAGTCTGTATAAACAGACACATAGCATTTCAGTCTATTCCTATAAATCTCGAAACTCAAGTTGTGTATGGCCAAGTTTTCTACGTTTTGTTTAGGGTTTTTTTTTACTGTTTATTGGGAATAGTTACCCTCATCCTGTTATACCAGTACAAAAAAAAATGAGAGGAAGAGGTGTCACCATTCAAGAAGGGTGTGTCGGCTATCAAGGTCTATTTTTAGCACATCAGCTGAATAAAGATTCCTCACAAAGCTTCACCTTCTGAATGTAAGTGGTCATTATGAAATATGAATGGGTAATATTTCATATTTACCCAGCCAAAAATAAGTAACTTTATAGTACTTTTGGTTAGCTCGTGGGGGTCACTCTTCAGAGGAAAAGACTCAGCATGGCTTGCCAGGTTTACAGACTCAAAAACACATAAAAGAACAGAAAACAAAACCTCACAGTCCTGCGCTAAACTAAACACTCAGGTTCCTCTTTATACAGTGTGGGGCTGTCCCAGACACCCACAAAACATAAGTATAGTGCAAACCTTGTTCTTTGAGTCCAAATTAGCACACAGAGCTCATTCAGCTTTCTCCTTCTGAGATCCAAGATAGTGCTCTCCTCTGCTCGCTTCCTGGTCATTAAATGCAGATAGAGAGGGGTTTAAGTGGACCACAAAGTCCAGGCCGGAACCAGCTCTGCCACGGTGGCTGACAAAACCCGGGTAGTACTCCCACTAGTCGTTTCAAAATGATCGCATGCAAGGCGACAAGTATCGCCCGTCCATTATGGCACGTCACATACTGAACATAAAAAACAATTTAGTCCTCTTTAGCTTTTCAAGCTAAAACAATATATTTTTCATGGATAAGACTGCACATACATAACAATTTAAGATGGAATATTCTTATTTGAGTCATGGCAGTAACACTTCAAGCTGAGTGAAAAGGCCTGTTTGCCACCCTCCTAAAGTGAAAAAAAAATGGAAAATAATTAAATGATTGTTCTGCATGTTACAAGGCTGAAGACTTTCCTTTGTGTGCCTTCTGTCCAAAACCACACCTCCTCATTTTTTCCAATCATGTCTGCGACCCTCTCTCAATGTCAGTACACAAAGCACATTGTTTATCACTGTTTTCCTCCCAGTCACTACTACTGCTACCTCTGTAAAAAAATGTGAACCATTATGTAGAATATATATATATATATATATATATATATATACACATATATATATATATATATATATATACATACACACACACACACACACACACACACAAACACACACCCCTACAGGCTATGAAGTGTTTTCAACGGAGTGCGGCCATCCGGCAAATTCTTTTGATGCTCATCCTTGATGCAGAGCTGCACCTGTGCCATGAAGCCTGAGCAGAGGCAATTCGACTCACACCTGACCTGGAGCGGTGCATATACTTCTCACCCCTACAAAAACATTACACACCACAGGTAATATTTTTTTTTTATCATCATTACAAACAGGCTGCAGTACCCACCTTTAATCCGGAGTTCTCTAGTTACATAGTAGTTCGGGCTGAAAAAAGACAACAGTCCATCCAGTTTAACCTGTGTAGGTGTACGCTTGTCAGTACCCATATCCCTGTATGTTGTACTCATTGAGCTATACATCCTAGAGTCTTTTAAATATATCCATACTCCCTGCAGTCGCTACCAGTTGTGGAAGAGCGTTCCACATCCTTATTGCCCTGACAGTGAAGAACCCCCTACGAATTCTAAGATTAAACTGCTTCTCTTCCAGTCTCAATGTGCGTCCCCTTGTCCTCCTACATTCCCTGAGATTGAACAGTTTTTTTTATGCTTGGATCCCCATTGAGATATTTATAGATCGCAATCATGTCCCCTCTCAAGTGTCGCTTCTCCAGAGAGAATACGTTTAGCGCTTGCAGTCATTCCTCGTAAGATCTTCTACGCCCCTTATCAGTTTAGTTGCCCTCCTTTAGACTCTCTCCAGCTCCAGTACATCCTTTCTGAGGACTGGTGACCAGAACTGGACAGAATACTCAAGATGTGATCTAACCAGGGTTTTATAAAGTGGCAGAATTATAGTTTTATCTCTGGAGCATATCCCTTTTTTATGCATGCTAATATTCTACCTGCTCTGGTTGCTGCAGCTTGACATTGCATGCTATTGCTCAGTCTGTCATCTACTAAGACCCCCAGATCCTTCTCCATTCCCCCCCCCCCCAGGAGGCTCTCCCCCTAGTGAGTACTTTGCATTTATGTTTTTTTGCCCCCAAGTGCATTACTTTACATTTCTCTACATTAAACCTCATTTGCCATTTGTCTGCCCACTCCGTTAATTTGTTCAGGCCATTCTGTAAAATGTCAATATTCCGTTGTGATGTTATTGCCCTGCTTATCTTTGTATCATCAGCAAAAACTGAGACTGAGCTATTAATCCCTTCCCCTAGATCATTAATGAATTGAATAGAATTGGTCCCAAGACAGATCCTTGGGGTACCCCACTCGTCACTCTAGACCAGTCTGAGTACATGTTATTAACCACCACCCTTTGGACATGCGCCTGTATCCAGTTCTTTACTCAAGAACAAACCTTATGGTCCATGCCTGCAGACCTCAGCTTGTAAATCAAGCGTTTATGGGGAACTGTGTCAAAAGCTTTTGCAAAATCCAGGTACAATACATCCACTGACCTCCCCCTATCTAGATGGCCGCTCACTTCCTCGTAGAACGTTAGAAGGTTTGTCTGGCAGGAACGACGCCTCATAAGCCCATGCTGGTTACTGTAATGATGTTACCTTCCTCAGTTTTTGGATATAGTCTCTAATCATCCCCTCCAATAACTTACTCACTATTGATGTTAGGCTGACTGGCCTGTAATTCCCAGGAATAGGTCTCTCTACTTTTTTAAATATTGGCACCACATTAGCTTTCCTCCAATCGGCTGGTACCAATCCCGTCATTATTCTATCCACAAAGATTAGGAACAATGGCCTAGCTATAACCTGACTCAGCGAACGGACTGTCGGGTGTAAGCCATCTGGTCCTGGTGATTTATTTATATTAAGTTTATCTAGTCTTTCTTTGACTCCGGCCTCTGTTAGCCATGAGGGTATGTCCTGTTCTGTGGCACCAACAGTATAGTTACGGTCGGTAAACCCCTCCTTTTCCTGTGTAAAAACTGAGGAGAAGAAGGTATTTAATAAAGTTGCCTTTTTTGGGTCATCTGTAACTATCCTCCCATCATTATCTTTTATGTGTGCAATGTGCTCTGATTTTGTCTTTTTATTAATATATTTAAAGAATTTCTTTGGGTTTTTTTTACTCTCCTCCGCTATGCGTTTCTCATAATCCTTTTTAGCCATCCTGATTGCATTTTTGCACTTATTACATTTCTTGTAGTTTTTGAATTCAGAAGGTGACCCACCCCCTTTATATTTTTCTCTTTAGGGTCCTTTCACACACACGGACCGTTCATCAGTTCATCAGTTTATCAGTTCATCAGTTCATACGTTTTTTCATCTGTTTTTTTCATCCATTTTTTCATCTGTGGTCATCAGTTTTTCATCAGTTTTTTTTTACATCCACTACCAATGCAAAAACGGATGAAAAACTGACCGTTCGTCAGTTTACATCCGTTTTTCGTCCGATCCGTTTTTATGACGAATGAAAAATAGGACTTTCATTCATTTAAAAAAACGGATGCTGACATAAGCGGATGAAAACGGATGCAAATGAATGATCATCAGTTGTCATCCGTTTTTCCATAGAGTTGCATTTTTGTCCGTTTTTCATCCGTCAACGGATGGATGAAAAACGGACAAACGGTCCGTATGTGTGAAAGGGACCTTAATGAGGCTTTTTACATTATGGTTTAATCACCCAGGTTTAACCTTAGCTCTTTTATATTTTTTTGCCCACTGGAATGCACTGTGTGATACCCTTATTTAATATGCTCCTAAAGCATTCCCATTTTTCTTCTGTGTTAATTTTTTCTAGGATTATGTCCCAATTTATGTCCTGCAAATTTGAAAAATTGGCCTGCTTAAAGTTTAGTGTTTTAGTGCTGCCCTCTTGCCTCTTTTTCCTGTGATTTACACTAAATGCTATCATTCTATGGTCACTAGATCCCAAGTTATCATGTATCGCCACATCTGCGACCAGATTTGGATTGTTCGTAATTAATAGATCTAACAGGGCATTCTTTCTAGTTGGGGAATCCACCAATTGGGACATGAAGTTGCCCTGTAGGACATTCATGAACTGACGGGCCTTTAATGAGTGCGCTGTCCCCTCTGCCCAGTCAATATCAGGATAACTGAAGTCCCCCAGTATGATTACATTTCCCAGTTTCTCTGCCATTTCTAGCTGAAATAGTAGTTTGGAGGCCTGTAACATACCCCCACTAATATGAAACAGCAAAAAAGAGAAAAAGAGCTTCTGGCGTGGATGAACCCGCCACTATGGGGAGCATTGTCCATGTGCTGATTCGGGGTTATTTCCTGAGAGACAGTACACAAATACAAGTAAGTTCTGCAATCGCTTCTAAGACTTTTTTACATAATTACCATCAGGGGTGGTGATCTTATATATTTTTTATAGTCACACATATATATGTTCACAGACAAACAAAAGGACCAGAGTGGGACATAGGGGATTCAGGTTTCTTAAGTCTGCCCGACCTGGCACCACTATAATTGAAATTAATTAATGAAAATACCAAAAATCAAAAATGTAAAAACCAAAAATCAAATCTATACACACATAAGGACATAACTAACAACATTGGTATGCGTTTCCCTGATCAATGGGGATTTTATGGGTTGTTCTAGAAAGTAAGAACTTCTAGGTCTCCATAAATATCTATTTTTGGATAAATATCCCTATTTTGTATATATATATATATATATATGTATGTATTTTGTACTAACTTCAACCACACTCAACCCAGACAGTGGTAGCAAAACTTATATACATAAATCTTTGCAGATAGTGAAAATATAGATACATATTTTTTATAGAATATGTTGTGCATTTGACTCAATTGTAAATGGGATCATCGCTGGTTACATTAATAAGGAATCTCTTGCCCCATGACTATTAGGATCGCCTGAAGAAGCTTTCAGTGAAACGCGTTGCGATTTCCATTTGGCAGTAGAGCCATCCCGTCAGATGGCCCCCCAGCAACACTGGATGCTTATACAGTATCATCCTGGTTTGGGCCTACCAGACACCATACTTGTTGTCATTGTATTACATGCATCTCTTTGCTTGTGATATGCACAGTATGCTACTGTTTCATATCCGTGTTTTAATGTTACTACAATAAATATGGATTTTATTATATTTTCACTGTAGTGTCTTCCTGTTTGGGAAACATAGTGACAGCCTCAAAAGTCCCACTATCTTTTCTTTTTCTCTTTTTTGCTGTTTCACATTATATGGGATGTGGTGTCACGCTTAGCAATACCTGCCTCTACTGTCCCCATACCCCCACTAATAATTTCCCATTTACCTCCCCTCTATGAAGTTCAACCCATACTGATTCCACCTCCCCCTCATCCCGTCCATAATGTCACTCCTCTCTACCACCCTTACAAAATTTTTGACATATAGACAGACCCCTCCACCTCTTCTACCTTCCCTATCCTTTTGATACAATGCATACCCCTGTATATTGGCCAGCCAATCGTGTGAGCTGTCAAACCAAGTTTCAGTTTGTCAGGGATCCAGGCGAGCTTTGCGATCTAGGGCTCAGCATCTCTGTCAGAACATCACATGGGTCTTTATAAAGAAGTCAGAATTTGGCTGAAGTGCTGTCTGATCTGCAGCTTGTCAGTACCTGTACCTGCGTGCCGTTATCTGCTACCTGATCCATTACCCGATTGCCTCGGCTTGTTTGGACCACTCTGCCCATTCTTAGCCTACCGATTCTGCTGCTCCGTCCATCTGTATTTGACCCGGCTAGTCTGACGTTTCTGTTGCCTGCCCTGCATCCAGCTGTCCACTGTCGTGCATCCAGCTCCAGTGATCACTTATCTACTGCTGCTGTTCTAGTTCCGGCTGTCTAGTGCTTCCAGCGTCCATTATCCAGTCTTCAGCTGCTTGCCAGAGGCACTCCTACCTCATTGTACTCACAAGACCACTGTCCCCATTCCAGTGGGCTCTGAGTCAGGGCTGTATGAGAGGTCTCCTACCAGAGACAGGCTCTACTCTCAGGTACATGGTTCTTTACAGTATCAGACAGCCATGTCTGAGTCTGCGGGAGGAACCACTTCCATGGAGGAGATCTGCCAGCACCTTGCTGCACTTACTCAAGCCATCAGGTCCTTGCAAGAAGGCTACACCAGACTGGAGGCACAAGTCCAGACCCCTTCACCTGCACCCAGCATGGCATCCACCTCTGCAGCTCCAGCCGTCTCCACTCAGGTCAGCGCCAGTCCTTCTGTGGTCATGCTGTCTCCTGAACCCAGGGTCCCCACGCCTGAAAGATTTGCTGGGGACCGGATCAAATCGGGGTATGTCATCGCCCTGCTTCAGGGAGAACCACAGTCCTGGACCCACGGGCTATTGGAGGAAAATGATGTACAAGTACAGACCCGGTCAGACTTTTTTGATGCCATGGCTCAGCTGTATGATGACCCGCAGCGTACCACCACCGCAGAAGCTGCCCTGTATGCGCTTCAGCAAGGCCGCAGAGTGGCCGAGGACTATCTTACAGACTTCAGATGCTGGAGCGCAGACACCCAGTGGAATGATGCAGCTCTGCGACATCAGTTTCACATGGGGCTCTTAAGGACTTAAGGTTGAGCTTGCTAGAGTGGGAACCCCCAACACTCTGGAAGGACTGATTACTCTGTCTATTCAAATTGACTGGGGGCTCTGTGAGCGACGAGCCGAGAGAGCTGCACAACCGCACAGACCTACCTGGACGCTGCCCAGAGTTCCTATCCATGCCTCCTCCAGTCCAGCACTTACCATGCCGGTTCCCAGCACCCCAGAGCCTGAGCCCATGTAATTGTGCCTGATGCTACTTACGCTGACACCTGAAGAGCGACTGACGCCGGCAGAACAACTTGTGCATGTACTGCGGAGAGCCGGGTCATTATGTTCGCAGCTGCCCCGCCAAGACCCGTAAGCTCACCTCACTTGCACCTACCAACCTGTCAACTTTGTCTGCCAATGCCACTCATATCGCTCTACCCCTCTCGTTTCAGCTGCCGGGAAGAACCCTCCAAGTCAGCGCCATTGACTCCGGAGCTTGCAGCTGTTTTATTGATCTACAGTTCGCCAATCAGCACAGCATTCCCTTGCAACCCAAGTCGCATGGCCTGTCTACCTCGCTGATGGGTCGCATATCAAGTCTGGACTGGCCACCCAGGAAACCCCCTTGTTGCCCATCAGATCTGCCTGTCACGAGGAACTGTTGAGCTTGGATGCCATCTCCTCCCCGCTTTTTCCAGTTATTTTGTGTCTTCCTTGGCTGCAAGCCCATGATCCACAGATGAACTGGACTGCCAGCGAAGTCAAATTCTCTTCACCGTATTGTCAGAGACATTGCACCTCTAGCACTTCTGATACCCCTCCAGCATTACTATATGCCTTAACGTGGACCCTGAGACCCGGCAGTCGGTACCTGAACCTTATCATCCATTCCTGGATGTGTTCAGCAAGCAAGGGGCGGACACGCTTCCCCTCATCGTCCATATGATTGCCGGATTGATCTTCTCCCGGGGGGCCGAGATTCCGTTCGGACGTATCTTTCCACTAACCGAACGGGAACAAGGGGCACTAAAGGACTATATAGATAAAAATCTTGAGAAGGGTTTCAGTCGTCCTTCCAAATCACCTGCCGAAGCGGGTATATTCTTTATCACCAAGAAAGATCAATCACTCAGGCCATGTGTGGACTATCGTGAACTGAATAAAATAATGTTTAAAAATAGTTATCCCCTGCCTCTGATGACCAAGTTATTCCAGAGACTGAGATCTGCCCGCATTTTCACCAAACTGGATTACCAAGCCTGATGCCTTGTCCCGGATGTTTGATGGCCCAAAAGACTCCTCTCCTCTGGCAAATGATCTCCATGGACTTTGTTGTTTAATTACCACCTTCCGAAGGTTGCACAGCCATATTTGTGGTTATTGATGGTCTGTCTAAAATGGCTCACTTCTTACCCTTGAAGAACACTCCGTTGGCTATGGAGACTGCCCGAACCTTTATTAAGGAGATTGTTAGGACTTCACGGAGTTCTTGCCAACATCATGTCAGATCGCGGGGTCCAGTTCACTTCCCGCTTCTGGAAAGCCTGTGAATTACTACAGATTAAGCTGGCATTTTCTTCGGCCTACCATCCGCAGACCAATGGGCAGATGGAACGCACTAATCAAACTCTGGAGCAGTACCTCCGCTGTTTTACATCCTTCTCCCAGGATGATTGGCTATCTTTACTGCCACTTGCAGAGTTTGCCTACAACAATGCCAGTCATTCGGCCACAGGGCAATCCCCATTTTTTGCAAACTATGGCTTTACTCTATCGTTCCTGCCTGATATCATCCCTGAATCTACAGTTCCAGCAGTTCAGAGTACAGGGGACTTCTTAAGTCAGAACAACAAGGTTCTTCAGGAAGCAATTGCCAAGGCACAGGCAGACAACAAAAGGACTTTTGACAGGAAGAGAAGGGGGGAGCTGAAGTTGCAGCCTGGTGATCGGGTATGGCTTTCTACAGCGTATCTCCGGTTGGTCTGCCCCTCCAAGAAACTGGCACCCAAATTCATTGGCCCCTTCTCGGTGAAAAGAGTTATCAATGAGGTATCGTATGAACTTTCTTTACCTGACTCCTTAAAGATTCACCCAGTCTTTCATGTTGCCTTATTGAAGCCTGCTGTGACTGATCCCTTCCCTGATAGAGGGTTTAGACCACCAGAGCCGGTTCTCATTGATGGAAACAAAGAATATGAGGTTGAGGCTATCCTGGACTGCAGGAAGAGACAAGGTCAGACCCAATTCTTGATCAAGTGGAAGGGTTATGGGCCTGAAGACAACTCCTGGGGACCTGAGTCTAATATCCATGCGGGAAGGCTAGTCAGGCCCTTCTTCCGTACCCATCCGGAGAAAAGAATACAGATGGGCATCTGGAGGCTGCCCCTTGGGGGGGCAATGTCAGGGATCCAGACGAGCGTTGCGATCACGCACGCTTGTGTGCACGGATTCAAAAGAAGGTTCCCACGACCGTTCGGAGGCGCACACATGTACGCATGCGTAGGGATGTTGTCAGGGCACCAATAGCAGGAGGGCTCTAGGACCCAGACATCTCTGTCAGCACATCACATGGGCCTTTATAAGGAAGTCAAACTTTGGCTGAAGTGCTGTCTCATCTGCAGCTTGTCAGTACCTGTACCTGCTTCGTAACCTGATTGACCCGGCTTGTTTGGACCACTCTGCCTTCTCCTACGCTGACCCGGCTTGTTTTGGACCCTGCTTACTTCTGCCTGCCTGATACCCGTTGCCGAACCCAGCTTGCCCTCTGCCCATTCTATGCCTACCGATTCTGCTGCTCCATTCATCTGTATTTGAGCCGACTTGTCTGACGTTTCTCCTGCCTGCCCTGCATCCAGCTGTCCGCTGTCCAATGCTGTGCATCCAGCTTATCTACTGCTGCTGTTCCAGTTCCGGCTGTCTGCATTCTAGTGCTTCCAGCCCCGCTTCCAGCGTCCAGCATCCAGTCTTCAGCTGCTTGCCAGAGGCACTCCTACCTCACTGAGAAAGATAGGGGTATTGCGCTTTTGGATGTTTTTGGTGCTAGAAAGGCTTGCTGCCCCCAGTGGTTTCTTCCTTATGGGAGATATACTAATTATTTATTGGGAACTGGATGGCGCTACCTTAAATGATCCCTTTATGGTAAAAATATATTTTGTACATGTATAAATAAATAAATGTGATAAAAATTAATATAATAAGTGAACAATTAAATAAATAGTATAAGGTAGTGTTTCCACTAAACCTTGAAATACTGCAGTGTTCATATGACCTTGTCGTCGTCATCTATTCGACCTACGTGTCGTAACCTGTCGCCTGTCGACCTACGTCCCGTCCGTCCTCTTTGCAGTCTGTTCAGCCGAGTTTATGTCTACTTACCTCGTCGTCTTAGCCATCCGTATCTTACCCGTCTCCCGTTCGACCCAAGCCGTTGCCCATAGTCCGTCCG
>BLSH010054920.1:1251944-1292359 GCA_018402905.1 Glandirana rugosa | reverse complement strand
GGGAAGTGACCAGTCACTAGTGCCGCCCGCGGTCGGACTGTCCGACCCCACCTCAGGACCCCGACGAGAGTCGGGCCCCTGCCACCAGAGGTCTCCTCAGAGCAGAGGGCTAGTTACAGGACCTTAACGCCCACTAAACCACGACGGAAAGGGTAACCTCAGCTCCGATGTGAGCACGAGACAGACCTAAGTCAGCACTTACGGTGCCGACACCGCATGCACTTGGTGGTACCGTCCTGCTATTCGAACCGACACCGGAGCCTCCATCGAGGTCAGGACGCCACCTGTCTTCCGGTGCAAGGGTCGTTAGAGACGGCAGGTGTATGGCCCTCAAACAATCTGATAAAACACATCCGCGTGCAGGGACCACTCTCCCTGGTCCAGGCGCTGACGACTGAGATAGTCCGCCTGCCAATTTTCTACGCCCGGTATGTGGACGGCAGAGATTGCTGGGAACGTGGCCTTCTGTCCACCGCAGGACTGGAGCTACCTCCGAGGCCACAGCCAAGCTTATCGTCCTGCCATGGTGGTTCACGTACGCCACAGCCGTGGCATTCACGACTGAATCCAGACAGAGCACGAGTGTAGCCTCGACTCCAATGGGAAAGGCAGCACCAAATCACCCGCAATTCCAGGACATTGATCGGGAGACGAGACTCCTCTGGAGACCACCGTCCCCGGGCTGAGAGCAGCCCCAGGACTCCACCCCAGCCTGTCAGGCTGGCGCCCGCCGTGATCACTGACCAGTGAAGGGGGAGGAAGGACTTCCCTGACCGAAGAGCCGGGGACTGCAGCCACCAGAGCAGCGAGGCCCGTACTTGGTGGTCCATCCTGACCACCCGATCCAGGGAAGATGGGGACCTGTCCCATCTCAGGAGAATCTCCCGTTGCAGAACCCGGGAGTCGTACTGAGCATAAGGGACCGCCCCGAAGTAGGCCACCATTAGGCCCAGGACCCGCATGCAAAACCGGAGTGAGGCCCATTTCTGGGACAGCAGGGACAGAGCCGCCGACTGAAGCGTCCGCCGCTTGGTTGGCGGAAGGAAAACCATCGCCTGAGCTGCCTCCAGGTTCAGCCCCAGATATACCAGACGGTGAGGTGGAATCAAAACTGACTTCGGGAGATTGATCACCCATCCGAACTCCTGCAGAGTGTGTGGGGTAATCGTCACATTGTCCCTGAGCGCTGGAGCTGACTTCCCTCGCAGGAGGTGGTCGTCCAGATACGCCACCACCACGATATGCCCCTCTGTCTCAGCAGAGCCAGAACCAGGGCCAGCAGTTTGGTGAAAACCCGAGGCGCCGTCACAAACTGGCAGTGATCCTCCCCAACCGCAAAGTGCAGGAAGCGCTGGTGCTGGGCGCAGATGGGAACAAGCAGGTACGCATCCTGACTGGTGCAGGGCCGCCACTACCGAGCGGACTGACCCCTACAAACTTGTTGAGGTCCCCCAAGTCCAGGATGGGACGAACCCCGTCCTCCTTCGAAACCACAAAAAGGTTGGAATAAAACCCTTGGGAACATTCCTCCCGTGGAACGGGAACAATCACCCCTTGACCCAGCAGGTCCTGCACAGCCCCCAACAGGGCCCGCAGGATGCTGCAGGTTGGGGGCAAAGAACCTGTCTGGGGGGGGGGGCGGGAACGGAATTCTATGCTGTACCCCGAGGAGACCACCTCGAGCACCCAACGGTCCAAGGTGCGAGAAGACCAGGAGACTGCCCCCCACTCAAACACCGGGCGGGGGCAACCCTTCAAGCGCAGGAGACCTTGACCTCTGGCTTGAGGCGCTTACGCGGCCAGGAACGCTTCTGTCCACCCGCTTGGTGGGCTGTGAGCCCTTGCCCGAGGAACAGAAGGGACAAAAAGGCCGCCCATGGGCCAGAAATGAGGGACCCTGTCGGCAACGGGAGTCCGAACTCCTCCAAGACTCCGGGAGAAAGGAGCCCTTCCCTCCCGTGAGATTTTTGATCATCTCATCCAAGGGGTCACCGAAGAGCCCCCCCCCCCCGGAAAGGCAAGTCCGCCAGGTCTGCAAGATCCACACACTCAGGAGATGCCTGTGTCTGCACAACTCGCTGTGTTGCTGCTTCGCCCCCTCAGTGAGCGTTCGCGACACCAGCGCAGAGGCCACAATCGGCCACATGGCAGACCCCGTTAGAACAAATCGGGATCTGACGCAAGCTTCAGCCTTCCTGTTAGCCGAGTCCTTAAAGGACGGTGTGCCTTCCACCGGGATGGTGGGGTCGCCTTACTCAGGCGGGGCCGGGGGGGGGGGGGATCAACCACGGGAGGTGATGCCCACTTCTTCAATAAGCTATCCTCAAAGGGATAACGCACAGCTAAAACGCTTCGGAATGGGGAGGGAGCTCTGGGGCTGAGCCCAGTCTCTATAAACCAACTTATCCAGAAAAAAACACATATGGAAAAACCTTGGCCGCAGGGCCCGGTCTATGTGACCCGAAGGGGACGGGCACCCTCCGAGAGGGTCCCCCTGCTTCTTCCAGTTGCACGCACTGAGGTGATCATAGCGTCTACAAGAGCCTTCTCGTGCGCAGCAGCGGACGCCTCAGACTTTTCCCGCTATCAGGAGTGTCTGGGATCTCGCTGTCCGACAGCTCAAGGGGGGTCCCCGCAACGGAGGAGCCCCCCTCGGGGTCCGAGTCCTCCCCAGAAGAAGGGGGGGCAAGGGGCGCTTTTTGGTGTCCCTGCGGTTCAACAGCAACTCTACCCGGGAGACAGAATCGTGGACATGGCGTCTACAAGGGAAGGGGCCCCTGAAAATGCTGGCTGCAGGCACCGAGAGGTCCGGTGGGGAAGCACCCGCATCGGCTGCCATACTTACACCCACCCTGGCCACCCCAGAAAAAAAGAGGCCTATTGCCGGGAGACCACTGCACCCCCCACCCCACAGCTGTGCAAGGCCTGTCATAGGGGGCACCCCAGGGGGACTCATCACCCGACCAAAGAGGAGCCGCTTGCCGCTGCTTCACCGCTCCTGCTGCCCACACTGCCGCTGTGCCCAGAGCCGCCACTGCCAGGGAGATGGCACTGTGCTGGGGGAGGGGGGTAAATCAACGCCAGAAATGGCCAGGACCGCCCCCCAGCACACACAAGCCTTTCATGTGTAGAAACCACAGGAAAAATGGCCGCCGATGCACACTAGAGGCCGAAACCTCGTGTAACAGTGCCGCGGCTACGCCAAAATGGCCGCTGAACGATCCCATGCATAGAAATGCGGCCGGCTACAAGAGAATGGCGGCTGGGCGCTGGCAAAATGGCCGCCGACCATCCCGACCACCGAAATGAGGCACGAGGGGGGGGCAGGGGAAGAGGCGGAAGGGGACCACTAGGGCCCATACATACACCCTGGGAGCCCTGGAGGGAGGGGGGTGCAACTGCGGGGTACCGGAGGGGTGGGGGAGGGGCACAAGCGGGGGGAAAGACCACCCATTACGCACACCCCGGAGGGGGGACCCACCAGTTCCCCCCCCCGGCCCCCCGAAGGGGAGGGGGGGACGTACTTACTCCGTCTAATTGGGCGGTGCGGCAATCCCACTCGAGACAGCTTTCGTGCTACCAGCTAGGCCGGAGGGAGCTGTCGGCCCTGGGCACACTGCGTACGATGGCAGGGCGTTTAATCCACAGGGCCACCCCATCTGGTCGGGGTTTGTCGCGGTCGACCCAGCACGAAGCATCCAGTCTAACGTGTGATGGCCGGCTGGGGAGAGTAACTGGATCCAAGACCCAGCCTGCTGCCCAGCACGGCTGCTTGATTATAGTCTTCATCTGTGAGGCTGTCTCCTGACAGCCGAAGTGGCCCAGAGAGGTACCACAGATCCTAACAGGGAGCCTAGGTCTAACGCCTTGCTCTAGGCAGAAGAAAACTGAGCTAGCAGAGCTGGGTGTGGGGTTATCTGCCAGTGGGGACTGCCCCCTGGGAGGGGCTGTGTCTGTTACTGTTCTTTTTGTTGTTAGAACTGCCTGTTCTGCCTAGTAAACTCCTGAAGAGGGAAGTATAACCCACTTAGTCCTAAGAGTCGCTGTGCCTGTCAACGAACAAAAGAGAAGTGAGCAGTATTTCCAAGCATCCATAGGGAAACTTGCATACCGCTACATCAACAAGTTGCTTGGTGGTGTAAGCTTGTCTCCTGTGAGGAACAACAGCAGGTGTCCCCATCTGTAGCATAGTTTTTAAAGAAAGCAATATGTACATCTGGAGGAAACCACAAAAATCCCCCTACTGGGTATAATATGGTTATCAGAGGGTTAGGGAGCCAACTCTGTTCATTATGTCACACAATTTAAGGGTGTAGTGGGTCAAGAAAGAGGCAGTTCTGGATAGGCCTTTAAACTCACATAGCATGGGGGGATAAATTTATACCTGCCATAAATATTTCCATGGGTACCCACAGTTTAGCGGAAATGCAAAGGGGTTTATTTACTAAAGCTATAGAGTGCAAAATTAGTTACACTTCTGCAGAGAAACCAATCAGCTTCTAACCTCAGCTTGTTCAGTTAAGCTTTGGCAATAAAACCTGGAAGCTGATTGGTTTCCCTGCAGAAGTGTGACTGATGTGTCAGTTCAATATAATGCAACTATCTGTAGCACATAACCCCAAACTGCCCATCTCCTTAGATCTCCGCAGGAGAAGCATAAGCCAGTCATGAACTGGGTATTTTATGGTGCCTGAGTTCCAGGAGAATGAAACGGCTTCTTGCAATTGTTTGGCCATGGCTGGAGGAATGGTATTTTAAACTCACATTGACATACTCCACATTTTAACAGTAAAATCTACATTTTCTAGGAGATTTGTGAAATAATTTAAAAAGTTGCAAATTCTATGTATCAGGAGATGCCCCCTTGGAAGACCTCTCTGGTCCTGTGTTTGTTTCTCTTTCTTGCCCTTCTATACCCCCCTTCCTCCTGCACCTATTAAACAACTAAAAATTTGGTAATCATTGAATTCACTTTATGTGATTAACAAAATACCCCTTCCAAGGGATATAGAAATTACAGCTGATGCTCTTTGTACCATTATGTAACAAATGTTATTCTAGGTTTAAAAACTTGGTTTTCACTGAGTATCAATGCTGATTGTCAGATGCAGAGCATCTCATCACTGTGTCAATTCCTGATGTAAACCTATAAATTAAAAAAAAGTAGAAAAATGTACTTGTGTTATGTTCTTTGGTGTAAAGATTTTGGTTCCTTTGCACGCCATGCTTTCAAACTCATAAATAAACCCTAGTTCTGAATAGGTGGAAGACGTGAATGCATGATGTCAAGGCTCCCTGGCTCCCTCCTTTCACATGTAAACTTTGGCTCTGTACTCTGAAGGTTTTTTGACTCGACAGCTACAGAAAGCAATCCTTCAATTGGGATAAATACTAAAGTGGCAAAAGGGAAGGAAAGGCAAGGTGGGGTCTGAACTTCCAGGACAATGGCCTGATGACAACCTAGAAAGAAAACTTACATATTATGAATTGCATATAAACCTTTTTTGTGAAAGAGCAGTGTGAATGTGTACAGAGTTCTAAAAAGTAATTACAAATCCATACCTTGCAAATGTATTTATGTGCTATTAAATGATAGCTTTGAGGTTCTAATCTCTTTAGACCGTAAACTGCTTCAGCTATGTGGTGACTGAAATTATATTTCCTGTTAAAGAATGTGTTTTTGTTAAGTAGCAGGAAGCTCAGCAAACAAGGAAACAGACCAATTATGTAAGGTAAGATTTATAGTTCTAAAGTGCAAACATGTAACATGAAACAAAATGTTTTAAAGTAGCGGTCATTGTAAAAGACCACTAACAACAAAGTTGTACAATTTAGTTTACATACACCTGGCAAAATCTGCAAGATGTAGACCATTTTAAAGAGTACTCAGACCAAACACATTTTTCACTTTGAATTTAAAACGTTTGAATATCTTTATTTATTCCTCATTTCCAAATATCATACATTGTCCTCTTTACCATTCATGCTGGCTTGTGGTCTTGTATGATTTTTATTTTAAAATTAAGCCTTTTATTTTTCATGTGGTAAAGTTACCCATTCTGCTTGGCAAAAGACCTTCAGGTCCTGTAAATTCTTGGTGGTCTAACAAGAACTCCTTAAAGTGGCTCAATCATGTTGAGATCAGGAGATAGTGATGGCCACTCTAGACTAGGGATCAACTGATATCTATAGCAGATATCAGGTGCCGATATTTTGTACATTTAAAGTTTTTATTTTTACACTGTCCTTTTAATTTTTTTTTAATCACTTTTATTGCTGTCACAAGGAATGTAGCATCTTTGTGAAAGTAATAGGCAGTGACAAGTACTCTTTATGTAGGGATCTGGGGTCTATAAGACCCGAAACCCCTCCTCTGCACTTAAAAGTATTCAAAACAACAACTTGAAGCAGTATCGGTACGTTTCTGGCCGATTCCGATACTTTGAAAAATGTGAATATCAGCCCCCGATAATAGGTTGACCACTACTCTAGAGCCAACAGTTTTTTTCTGCTGCAGCCACGAAAGGGTACATTTTTCCCTATATTTGGGATCATTGTCTTGTGCGGCACATGTGCAGCTTCTGGGCTGATTTTTTGATAATATGCTGCAATAATCTTCCCATAAATTTTGACTAGGTTTCCTGTGCCACTGCATCTCACCACCCTCACCCTCTGAAATTCATCTCTGTGCTTTGCAGAAAGGATGAGATGCTTCTTTTAATAGGCATTTGTTGACTCCTCTCTAAACAATGCGTTTATGGTTAGGACTAAAAAGAGTTCAGTTTTGGTCTCATCACTGCAAATGAATTTAGAGCAGACGTTTTGGGGCTTCTCTAGGTGCTGTTCGGCATTCTGTAAGCAAGCTGTTTTTGGGAACTAGTGCAACAAAAATGGCTAACATTTCACACATTATGTTAATGGTATGTAAACTTATGAGCACAACTATAACTCCAATTTTTGGTACACCCTATTCTGGATTCTTTAGCATCTGCCACTTTTGTGTCTCTATGGCTGTGGCAAGAACAGAATTAAGAAGTTTCCATACTGCTCATACCTCTGAGTAACCACCAGTGGCAGTTGGTGAAAATTTAAGATGGGCATGCCAGACCCCGCCCTTCCTTTTTGACCCCCCACTTCTCATAAGCCCCACCCCTTATAGATTCCACCCATTGTGTCAGGAGTATACAGCCCAGCATCACCAGATAGGGTATACATCATCAGATAGGGTATACATCATCCATGTGTCAGGAGTATACAGCCCAGCATCACCAGATAGGGTATACAGCATCACCAGATAGCGTATGCAGCATCACCAGATAGGGTATGCAGCATCACCAGATCAGGTATGCAGGGGTATACAGCATTACCAGATAGGGTATATAGCATCACCAGATAGGGTACACAGCACCCACCCCCCGCTGTGGGGCTCGTGGCACCGACAGAACCCCTGGGAGAGAAGTCGGGACATCAAAGTCCTGCACTTACCCCATCTAGGAAGTGGGCGGGCAGCGGTGTCCGGCGAGCAGAAGCATGCTTTGCTTCAGCGGCTTCCCCCTCAGAGAAAAGCGTCCAATAGGATCTGAAAACGGGTAACATACCCGCGCTTCCTGATTGGTGGAGAGGCGATTCAGTGTTACAAAAGCAAATATTCATTTGCTTTTCCAACACATGTGAGTGGGCTGCGAGCGCAATGCTCTGCGATCGCAGTCCACTCTATTTTGAAGCCTATTAGAGCCTATGGCTGTAATCAAGTGCTTCAAAAACATGCTATGCATGAATCCATCCATTTAGCATAGGGGTGGTGGCGAAGATAGAGGGGGCGGCGCCCATGCACCCTTAATGGACGGGCCACCCCTGGTTACCATTGTTAGCGCAGGAGAATATTTGCATGATGAGTACCAAAATCACACCTCAGCAATGTATGCGACTAGTTTCTCCATACAGGAGGCATCTTGAAGCGGTTTCCACGCCAATTCATCCCAAAGGTGTTCTATCGGGTTGAGGTCAGGACTCTGTGCAGGCCAGTCAAGGTCCTCCACTCCAAACTTGCTCATCCATGTCTTTATGGACCTTGCTTTGTGCACTGGTCCAAATCATTTGGTGAAGGGGGATTATGGCGTGGAGTTGCTTTTCAGGGGTTTGGCTTGGCCCCTTAGTTCCAGTGAAGGGAACTCTTAAGGCGTCAGCTTACCAAGACATTTTGGACAATTTCATGCTCCCAACTTTGTGGGAACAATTTGGGGATGGCCTCTTCCTGTTCCAACATGACTGTGCACAATTGCACAAAGCAAGGTCCATAAAGACATGGATGAGTGAGTTTGGGGTGGAGGAACTTGACTGGCCTGCAGACAGTCCTGACCTCAACCCGATAGAACACCTTTGGGATAAATTGGAGCGGAGACTGTGAGCCACTCTAAACCTTGTGGACAGCCTTCCCAGAAGAGTTGAAGCTGTTATAGCCGCAAAGGGTGGGCCACCTCAATATTGACTAAGACTGGGATACCCTTAACGTTCATGTGCATGTAAAGGCAGGTGTCCCAATACTTTTGCTACTATTATTTTGAACGGTTCCATTGCTGGCAATGGCGTGTGATTTGTCCTACAATTTTGAACTGTCAAATTGCATGACACATCGCACCAGTGTGAACCAGGGCTTAAAACAAGCTCTCACTGACCTCTGCAGCTGTAGAGATTGTGAGCAATTCATGCTTAAAGCTCACAAGAGATGCAATGAAGTATTTCATGCCCTGTCTCAGCACTCTGCTCTTTCCCCTTTTCCTGGGCTTTTACTGTAAACTCTGTGGATAAAACAATTCACAGAGCCTGCAGATACACAGTTCAATGAGGGCTTGTTTTAAAGGGGTTACTTCACCTTTACCTAAAAACTGCCTATGCAGAAAAGGGGCATCTGTAAATAAACACAAACTGTGTAGCTCTTGCTAAAGTTGAATAATGCCCTTGCAATAAGTGCAGGCTATTTACATACCTCATGAAGCCTGACTAGAAAACTCTCAAGATGTTGCTAAGAGAGGCCCAGCTGTTCACCTTCATCATCACAGGAGCGAGATCTCAAACACTGTGCTCAGAGCTATTGCATCGGGGAAGAGAAATCACATGTGAGGGGGTATGAATCAGAGAAAGAGCTCACTCCTCTAATGGTGAAGGTGAGCAGTAACAGCTGGGCTTCTGTTAGAAACTTCCTGGGAGTTTTCCAGTCATGCTTTATGAGGTACATAAGTGACCTACACCTATAGCAAGGGCATTACTGAATTTTGGTCAAAGCTGCAGTGCTTGTTTTTATCTACAGACGTCCCTTATATGTATAAGCAGTTTTTTGGTGAAGGTAAACTATGCCTTTAATGTGTAAGTTCACCTTTACAGAAAATCTGTAAGGTGAGCTTCCACTGGACCTCCTCCCCCATCCCCCTGGTCCTGCTGTACCTGAGGTCGGTGATCACCCGCTAGGAGACATCGGGTCACCGATTTACCGGTCCAGGGATTTGAAATCCCTGCGGCTTTCGCTCTTCTTCACTCCCGCTGATAGGACAGGCTAAGCGGGCTCTGATTGGTCAGTGCCGTCCATGTGACGGCCCTGACCAATTAGAATGCCTCCTATACGTACCTTTAGGAGACTAAGCTGCAGGGATTTCAAATCCCGGACTGGAGAACCAGTGACCCGATGTCTCCTAGTGGGTGGTCCCCAGCCTCAGGTACAGCGGGACCAGGGGGGATGGGGAGGGTGTCCAGTGTAAATTCATCTTACAGATTTTCTGTAAAACGGGAACTTACCCTTTAACGTCTATTTACTACTTAACCTAACTTAATAATAAGTAACTATTTGATTGTCTAAACTCTAGCCACGGTTCTACCTTAAACCAAACACATATTTAGAGAACAACAGTGCAACACAACTTGTGGAGGGTGTCCATTGGTGAACCACAATAACAAGGAGATTATGCAAAACAAATTAAGCCAAAATTCTCTAGGCATTTTAAGCATGAATGTAAATGTGCTTACCATAAAGTGTTTCTGGTGAAACAGGGAAAGCTGGTGTGGGTGGAATAGCTTCATCAATTTCATTCCGGTTTCTTGAGTAATTTAAGAGATTATCCGTGTCATCAGCATCTTCTTGGTAATTAGAAAAGGATTCCTGATAGTAGGAAAAAGGATACAATTAATAAGGAGTAAAAAATAATAAAAAGAAAGATATGTTGGTTTAATAATAATAATAATAATAATAATAATAATAATATCTATCCCATGTGTGTGTTAAAAACAGACATCTCTGAGATCCAGAGTAAGCAAAAAAATAAGTGTTTCTGTGTATGTAATAGTTAATCCCTTCCCTCCCATAATCTATTTATTAATTTTACTTAAAATGATGCCCAGTACTGAGAACATGTTAATAAATGCCCCCCCCCCCCTTCAAAGCCAGCAGCCAACATTTTGAGCTGGGGTACCAGTCAGAGTAGATTGCGATTATGTCATTATGTCAACTCTGACACAGAAATTGCATGGAGACGGAAGACTTATTTGACAAAAATGAAAGCCTACAGATGAACACTGCTTCTGAATGCAATGTATATCTGCAGTCATCCATTTAATGGTGTACTTGTCAGATAGAGTTTTACAATTAAAAATGATAAAGTAATTAAAAAAATAGAGAAAAAAAATGTAGTTAAAATAGACGAATGATCTATATATGGTGTCCCCTACCTGTGACAAACGGTTTAAAACACTTCCATGGGGAGAGATCATTCCCCTGGATCTAGACGTTGACAGCTGAGAAGTGTCCATCTGCCATTCAGACCATGCCTGGGATGTGAATGGTCCTCAGGGCAAGAACGTGCAGATACGCTCAAACTAGAATAAGGTCCACTTTTCTTTGAGCTATGATGATCCTGGTGAGCCCCCCCCGCCCCCCCGGTGGTTGATGTGGGCCACTACCATGGCAACGTCGGACTGGATTCTGCTACGAGCTTCATGATGTTGATGGGAAGCCAAGCTTCCTCCAGAAACAAAGTCCCCTGATTCAAAAAGGCATCCAGGGCTCCATTGTGAGAATTGCACACCTCACTTTTCACAATTACTGACTCCGACACCAGACTGGAAATCCGCCACATCAGAGATTCAGAGAGAGCTCTGACCTTGTTGGTCATATGTATAGGGCAATGGGGACACCAAATCGGTTTGTCCCAGAATATTGAGTTGCAATGGTCTGGAGTGAAGTTGGACATACTGCTTTGAATGAGGCTACCACTAGACCCACAATCTTCAGGCAAAATCATATGGAGGGTTAGCTCTTGGACTAAAGGGGCTCATTAAGAGTGGCAGAACAAGAGCTTGTCCTGGGTAAGAAAGATCCTGGACAGGTATCAAATATTAGGCCCAGACACTCCAAGCTATGAACTGGGTTCAGCTCTAATTTCTGGAAATTGAGGATCCATCCAAAGATCTACAGAGTATGCACTTTTAGTAGGACTATGGGCTTCAATGGACGGGTCCTTTAGCAGGAGATTGTCCTGTTTCTCACTAAGCTATGGCAGAAGCTAGCACCTTGGTGATAACCTGAGGTGCCATGGACAGGCAAAAAGAGCAACAAATTGGTAGTGTTGCATGTCCACAGCAAAGCGCAGGTTGATGAGGCGGGAAAATGGGGATATGCAAGTACAGATCTTTAAAGTCCACAGGGACCAAAAGGTCTCTCGGTTGAAGCAAGGCAATGATTGGACCTGGCAGGTTCCATGTGGAACTTTTGAACCTGTAGGAACCTGTTCAGACTTTTTAGATCAAGAATGGGCAGGATGCCTCCTTTTGTCTTGGGAGAATGAACAGGTTTGAGTAGAACCCCTGGAATTGTTGCTCAAGCAGAACAGGGTGATGACCCCTAAGGAGAACAACAGCTGCAGAGCAGTGTACAGAATTGCAATTTTTTTTGTGGAGAGGAGAGAAATTTGAGGGCATGAAACAGGGTGAAAGCAGAGGCTAAAACTCTAGTTCAGGGGTAGGCAGCCCAGGAAAAGTGGAGACCTACCTGACCAATATGGGAGAAATCCAGGATCACCAGATGCAGCATAATTTCTTTTAAGGCGACAGCCTATCAAGGCCTTATTAAAAAGTAAAGAAGCTATAAAGAGTTCAGGAGTCAGTAGTAGCCAACATTCGAGCTTAGGAGTAAAAAAAAGCCAGATTTTAGAGGCCAGTAGTAATTCAAAGTGCAGATTTCAGGAATGAGTTCAGAGGTCAGTAGCATGTAAAGCAGAGTTCAGAGATTAGCAGTAACACAAAGTGCAGGGATCAGGAATAAGTAACACAAAGTGTATAAGGCACTACAAGTAGCACCATGTACTCCGTCTGTCATACACTGAGCTCAGAGCTGTCATTTTGGCCCACGGGGGCACAGGGGTCTCAAACATCCATTATCACTCCAAAACACTCACCTGTGAGTTATTTTCATTCACCGAGAAAATAAATTAAAAAAAACATATGGCAAGAGCTGCCAACCAAGATCGTGCACTGTTGGGGTGCGGCTTGTCATATTTCTAGGACACAGCATTCTGGCTCTGCAATCTACCTGTTACATAGCCACGACTGATGGGTAGATTGCGATCACTAATTTGCAGACCTCCACTCTGCAACCCTAGGAAAAGATGCTCTGGAGCCAAACCTCCGAAATGTCAAGCCAAGTGGCAGCAAAGACCAAGAGATGTCCTCCCACTCTAAGGGAGGGCACCCCCTTATTATGATGAGGGCTTGGCTCCCGGTTTTGGAAGGCTTGAAAGTCCAAGGTTTAAGGCAAAACAAGTTTATGGGCTTGGACTTGGAGGTCAAGGGCTTGTGAAAAACAAAAGGAACTCTTTTTGGTTCCATGTGCCAAGGGCTTAGCAGTAAAGCTTCTTGCCCTTTTCTCTGGGGTAAAAGTGTTACTGTTACTGCCAGTGACTTCCTCAATATGGGTCCCAAGGTAGTTACCAAAAAGGCATTCACCATCGAAAGGCATTCTTCAAGCCCTTTCCAGCATGCAAGCTCCACAGACCACACTTGAGCCTCTACATGTTAACAGAGAGAAGACTGCTTTTAGACATTTGGAAAAATGTTTCGGCCAAACTGTCCACGCTATAGTGTGAGGCCACAGGTAGAATCTAGATGGATCTGAGAGATCCAAGGCATGTGTTAGTCAGGACAGCTAGGGTCTAGCAGACAGACGTGGTCACAAATGCAGGTTGCATAGGTGGACCTGCCAAAAGCAACCCTTGAAGAGGGTGTTCCTAAACCTTTTGTCTACAAAGTGCTTAAAAACAAGGACATCCTTGACAGGACCATTGGGGGTCATTTGACTGCCCATTTCTGAAGAAATCCTCTTCAATAGGGTAATACTGAGCAAAACACTTGGAAGAGGCAAAGATTTTTTTGCCGGGGAAGGGTCAGTAGCTATACCACCTAGGCTCCAGGAGCGAATGTGCAGGGAATGTCTTTGCCCACTCATTTTAGAGAGCCCATACTTGTGGATCTTTGGGTCAGCTGACATAGGTGGTTCTAAGGCTAGGCACAAGCGTACTGCATCAATAGGGATCAGAATGGTATTCTTAAGCTTAGGAGAGATATTAGCAGAATGAGCTTCCTCTTGTGCCTAGTCCTCAGATTCTAATAAGTTTTCCTCTTCATCCACCTCAGGGAGAGGGGCAGCAACAAGTGGAAGATCAGAAAGAGACTCAGATTGGAGACTGAACGTTTGAAGGCCAACTGAACTAAGGTCTTTAGAGGAAAGACAAGAAAGCACCCCCCAACCCCCCAAAGTGTGAGCTGGCAAGACCTGTAGAACCATTCCCCATGCACCTGTGATTCACCATGTGCAGTGAGAAAGGTCCCCCTAGGGCCTACATACAACTATTGCATAGGAGAGCTGGAACCATTTTGTGTCAAGCAGTGTAGGCAGCTGGAGCATTCTGAAGTCAGTAGATCATTGTGCTGTGTGCTGGTGGCCAGAATCAGGCCAGAGAGCAGGCAATAAAATGTACTGTAGATGCGCAGTGAAGAGACTCAGAATGCGACAGATTTAATGAAAAATGGAATTGGAGCGACAGCACCCCTGCAACCAGATTAAAGTTCTAGGCCCTGGCTTACCATTGCCAGCAGTGTGGGCCCTAATGAGGGGTTAGGATGCCATGGACAAGCCCCATCTTCAATGTCAGGGAACCACTGGTGCATGGACAACTGCCCTGGACCTGTATAGCACCCTTAAGGCATTGCACCACGTGCCAAGGTGAGCGCCAATACAGAATTCAGAGCCCGAAGCAACAATACAGGCTGGCCCTGCATCTTCTTTCTGGTGTGATCTGGCTACAATAGCCCAAAGCACAGCTAAGTAGTTAACCAATCTAGAAAGCTTCAAGAGGAGAGCCACAGTGGCTATGGTGCAGCTAGAGCTTGATATAAGAATTTTGGGAAAAATCAAAGGACAAAAAGAAAGTAGTTAGCTTCTCCCAATAGAGAGAATACATCCATCACCTATACACACCAAAAAAAAACCTGAGGCCTGCTGGGAATAAAGCCGGCCAATACATGGATCAAAAATTCAATCCATGTATGGGCACTGGGGCTGTACAGAAGTCAATGTGCCGCTCAACCTCTGTAAAACCACCCTGTCGGAATTTTCCTGGGCGATCTTCACAGCCAATAGGCGGCAGAGCTAATCATGTATTCTGACAGTGGGGGAATACAATAGTTCAGCGGGAGGGAAGACTCTCCTATCCACCTTGATTGTGTGGATAGGGGAATGGGGTGAGTTTTTTTTCAACCCGCTTTTTGGGAAAAAAAAACAAAAAAAACTGGCTCATGTACGGGCTGCCTAATAGGGGTTATATGGGGGTTGTCCCTGCAACTTTTTTTTGCCTGGGTCCAGTCACTTGAAGGTAGCTGCATATAAACCATTCTTAAGGATTAAGATCCTGTGTCCTGTACTGCTCAAATGATCATTTTTTTTTACATTTTGTCAGACTATAATTACAACAGTAGGACTTTTATTAAAACAACGCACCAAATAAAAGCCTTATATGTCCTTAAAGTGGTTGTAAAGTCACATATAATATATGCTTTTGTCCTCTCTGTTTTAGGAACATAATAAATACAGTGTGTGTGTTTTGAAAATTAAAAAGCTAAATACCTTCTTTTCCCAGCTCTGCTGTGTGGTCACATGTCCTCTCTCTGCTCTCCTTCTCGATCTAAGGAGTACAGTGGGAGGGGTTGAGATTCCCCTCTGACATATGCAAGCTAGCATAGGGAGGAAATCTAACCACACCGCTGCCCTGGGCAAAGAAGGTATTTAGCTTTATAATTAAAAAAAAATACTTAGAATGTTCCTGAAATGGAGAGGATAAAAGTATATAATACAGGTTACTTTACACTTTACCAAAGGAGAGGAGCAGCTGCAGCAGAATATTCAATCAAGGCAGGAGGAGAGGGGAAGAGATTGGCTTCACAGTTTACACACAGATTACAGAAATGACAGGGAGAGAGGGAGGGGGGAGATACAGAAATGCTAGATAAACAGCAGGATGACCGGGATACATAATCTGACCACGCTATCAGGGATCAGCAGCCATGATAAGTGTGGTCAGTACACACAGGTGAAGACAAAAACAGGCAGGATCAACCAGGTATTGTAGAACATAGAAAGGGGCAATTGACATGCCAAAAGCACTATGCCATGTCTCACGCCTTAAAGGGACATGAACATTTTTTTAGGGTTGCAACCACTTTAAGTTATAAAGTTATTGTAAAGTTAGCAAGCACAAACATTTCTGCATTCACCCTAAACACCCTCAGCATAAGCTGCTGTATAAATATCTGAATTATATTAAAAACTTGTGTTTACATGAAATGCTATTCAAAAATAAATTAATAAAAACAAATAATTCATGCCATAACAATCTTCTGGTGGAATCGCCTAGGTATTTCTAGCAGAAGGGGGAGGGGGTACCTGACAAAACTTGGTACCCGCTCCCCTCCCCCCAAAAAAATGTAAATAAGCGAGCAAGATTTTTTTTTTTCTAGTGGTGACTTGAAAATGGTAAAGTTGAGAGTAAACATGAACTAAACAGATTCAAGAAGAATACCTCTCTAGACTGTAAATGCTCCATCCTAGTAAAAGATCTGGATAAGGACTCTTCTCCAGGACCCCTCTTCCATTCAAATCTTTTATATTGAGAATGTGGGGTATTATCATACAGACCAAGGCTATGCTTTCTGCTGCTAGCCAATGAAGTGTTGGATTTTAAGCCTGTGAATATAAGCAGATTAAATGGTTTTATTAAGTTTACAAGATCTAAAAGCAGTGATAACATTACAGTAATAATGGAAAAGTACCTTCATATAGTTTCATCATATATAATCAGAAGAGATCTGTAATAATTTATAATCACCATGCTAAGGTAATTTTAGATAAGATTCACCAGTTAATGGTCAGTGCAGACAGCTGTCTCTTAGACAGTATCTCACAAAAGTCAGTTCGCCCCCTCACATTTTTGTAAATGTTTTATTATATCCTTTAATATGACAACACTGAAGAAATTACACTTTGCTACAATGTAAATTAGTGAGTGCACAGCTTGTATAAGGCCCCTTTCACACATATGGACCGTTTGTCCGTTTTTCATTCATCCGTTGACGGATGAAAAACGGACATCAATGCAACTCTATGGAAAAATGGATGACAACGGATGATCATTTATTTGCATCTATTTTTATCCGCTTCCGTCAACATCTGTTTTTTTTGAAAGGATGAAAGTCCTATTTTTCATCCGTCAAAAAAACGGATTGGATGAAAAATGCATGTAAAACGGACGAACGGTCAGTTTTTCGTCCGTTTTTGCATTGGTAGTGGATGTAAAAAAAACTGATGACCACAGATGAAAAAAACGGATGAAAAAACCGGATGAATACTTCATCCGTTTTGATGCGAGGGAACTGATGAACCGATGAATGGTCCGTATGTGTGAAAGGACCCTAACAGTGTAAATTTTATCTCCCCTCAAAATAACTCAACACACAGCCATTAATGTCTAAATCGCTGGCAACAAAAGTGAGTGCACCCCTAAGTGAAAATGTCTAAATTGGGTCCAAAGTGGCAATATTTTGTGTGGCCACCATTATTTTCCAGCTCTGCCTTAACCCTCTTGGGCATGGAGTTCACCAGAGCTTCCCAGGTTGCCCCTGCAGTCCTCTTCCACTCCTCCATGACGACATCACGGAGCCGGTGGATGTTAGAGACCTTGCACTCCTCCACCTTCCGTTTGAGGAAGCCCCACAGATGCTTTGTGGAAAATGGATATTTTTGTACTGCTGTTTCTAATGGATAGCTTTCAGATATCTAGGAGGAGGAATCAATATTTAGAGAATTTGAGTAGTGGGTCCAACATGACCAGGTTTTACTAAATTTGGAGGGATTGTCTCTCATTATGTGTATCAGTTCTTCCATTTCGGCTGTATGATGTACATAGCGTATCTAGTCTGAAATTGTTGGTGGTGTAGATGAGTTCCATTTTAGTGGGATGCATCTTTTGGCTGCATTTATGAGGCGGTAAGGCGAGAGATTTACGGTATTGGGAATGCGGAAGGGAAGAGTGGTGCAGCAGATATTGTGCTGGTGTGAAATCCAAAGTATAGGTGGTGATCTTTGCTATATGTTCATGTATCTCTCACCAGAAAAGTTGTATTTTCAAGCATGTCCACCAGATATGTAGTAGTGTACGACTTTCCCTTCCACATCTCCAACAGAGAGGTAAGGATGTTGTGTGGGAGATTTTGCTTAATAGGATTGGTGTAATATACCAACTTTTTAATAATATGTATCCTGCTTCTTGGATTGTGGAGTTAATTGAGCCTTTGTGGATGTTATGTAGTATGTTGTTCCCATTTCAGACATGGTCCACTAGTTTTTGCTTCATGGTTGGAGAATAATAGGTTATACACGAAAGACACTATATGTGCTTGTGGGGAAGATCTGGTACAAAAGGCTTCAAATAGTGTATGTTTTCTGTGCCATTCTGGTGAGATGTTTGGGTATTTGAAAAATGTCTTAGCTTAACACATGCCCAGAATGAGAATGTGGAGTCCGGCATTTTATTTTGTAGTATTTTGTATGGCACTAAGAAACCTCTTTGGAAAAACTGTCCAGCTCTTATCTGTTTGTGAGGCCATCCCTTCCCAGTGGAATTGAGAGGTGTGTTCTGATGGAAAATCAGGGTTGTGTTTTATAGGAGAGAGTGGGCCTGGGTAGGATGTACATTTTAGGTTTTCGTTAATTTGGTGGAAATTTTGAAGGGTTGGACCTATAGTTGGATGGTCTTTGTGGAGTTTTACTGTAGGTGAGTGTGGTAACAAAGCTATTAGTTGTAAGGGGGTTTGGGCTCCTGCATTTCCTATTTGAATCGGCACAGTGGTGTAGTGGATAGCACTTTTGCCTGGCAGCAAAAGAGTCGCAAAAGAGTCGCTGGTTCGAATCCCAACCATGACACTACCTGCCTGGAGTTTGCATGTTCTCCCTGTGCCTGTGTGGGTTTTCTCCGGGTACTCCGGTTTCCTCCCACACAAAGACATGCTGGTAGGTAAATTAGATCCTGTCTAAATTGGCCCTAGTATATGTATAATGTGAGTTAGGGACCTTAGATTGAAAGCTCCTTGAGGGTACGGACTTATGTGAATGTACAATATATATGTAAAGCGCTGCGTAAATTGACAGCGATATATATGTATCTGAAAATAAATAAAATGTAGGTTCCAATCCGTGACTCTTGTGAGGCGACAGGCTAAATGTTATTTATATATGTCTGGTAATCCAGTGCCTCCTTTCAGTTTGGGTAGTGTGAGGATTTCGTATCTGAGTCTGGAACATTTGTGGCCCCAGACAAAGTATACAAGCCCTTCTATATTGAGAAAAAGGTTTTGGGGAGTTTTATAGGGATTGCCTGCAATATGTATAGAATTTGCAGTAGGACATTCATTTTTATTATTGCTGCCCAGCCAAACCAGGAGAATGTGCCTTTATGCCAATTTTCAAGGTCTTGCTGTAATTTCTTTAGTAAAGGTAGATAATTGAGAAAGTATAAGTCTTCCAGACAGCTAGGTAATTGTATGCCTAGGAATGTGATTTCTTGCTCTTTCCAAGTAAATGGGAATTTGCTTTTACATTCTGTTACTTCAGTATGGGACAGAGTTATGTTTAGGGCATGAGATTTAGATTAATTAATCTGGAAGTTGGATAGGTATATGTAATGCTCGAATTCCTTCAGTAACGTGGGGATGGTAGTTTGGGGTTTGGATAAAAAGAGTAAAACATCATCAGCGAATGCTGCTATCTTATGTGTATGGCCTGTTACATAGATTCCTGAAATGTTGTCATTCATTCTGATACTATAATAATGGTTCAAGGGAGCGTAAATAGAGTAGGGGTGATAGGGGCATCCCTGTCTGGTTCCATTTCAGATGGGGAAGGCATTTGATAGGTGGCCGTTTACTCGGACTTTGGCGGATGGTGATGAGTAAAGTGCTATAATAAAACTGAGCAGTTTCTTTCCTAGGCTTATTTTTTCTAGCACCACTTTTATATAGTCCCAGGCCACTCTATCAAATGCCTTCTCTGCATCTAGGGATAGAAAGAATCCTTTTTGGTTGGTTTTGGTCATCCAATAATGTAGATTTAGAGCTTTCAGAGTGTTTTCTCTGGCCTCCCTTCCCTGGATGAAGCCTAATTGGTCTTTGTTAACCAAAGAAGTCATGTGTGTTAATCGATTGGCATGTATCTTGAAAAAAATCTTGAGATCTACATTTAGTAGCGATATTGGTCTGTAATTGCGTACTAGTGATTGATCTTTTTCTTCTTTAGTGATTACTGAAATGTGCGCTTCTAATATTCCTTGTAATCCGTTGGGTTTTGAAGCCAGAGAGTTGAAAGCTTTCAGAAAGGGAAAAGTAAGGGTGTCTATAAAGGTCTTTTAATAGGCAGCAGATAAGCCATCTGGCCCTGGGCTTTTTCCCAATTTTAATTGCTTTAGGGATGTGTTTAACTCTTCTATAGAGATTGGTTAGGCTAATGTATTGGAGTCTACTGAGGACAATGTTTTTAGGCTATATTTTGATAAGAAGTTTGTGATTGCTGTTTGGCGGGTGATTCTATCCTCGATAGATGTGGCTTCTGGGTGGAGGTTGTAAAGTTTTGTATAATATTTAACAAATTGGGATGTAATATCTTTATTAGAGTGTAGTAGGCTACTGTCTTGAGCTTTTATATGGTGGATATTGGTTTTGGCTGGTTTAGCTTGTATGGCTCTAGCTAGTAAGTTTCTGCTTTTATTTCCTTGTTCATAGAACAATTTCTTTGTGAGTGTGTATTTGTGTTTTATAAATTTTTTAGTTTGTCTGATAGTTCCTTCCTAGCATGTATTAGTTCCTATAACGTTTGTACCGCCTGTGACCTTTTATGTGATGATTCTTATGTTTTGATTCTTGTTATAATATGGTTCATTTTAACTTGGTATACCTTTTTTTCTGTGGGCAGCTGCTGTTATAAGTTCTCCTCTTATAAACATACTTATGTGCTTCCCAGATTGTGATTGGTGATAGTGAAGGATCATTATTTTCTTTAAAGTATGTTTGTAGGCATGAGGTAAATTTTTTGGTTA
Source organism: Glandirana rugosa (assembly GCA_018402905.1). Lineage (NCBI taxonomy): Eukaryota > Metazoa > Chordata > Amphibia > Anura > Ranidae > Glandirana > Glandirana rugosa. The sequence goes on along the minus strand of BLSH010054920.1, from coordinate 1,271,681 downwards.
ATTCCACATCTGTGTGTAGTGAAGCATCTAGCCTCCAAATTTTTGTCTGTGCTTAACTTGTAGGTATAGTGTCATTGTGATTGTGTTGTGATCAGATAGTATTGCTGGTTCTATGGTGGAGTTGGTCAATAGGTGCAAGTCTGTTTATGATTAAAAAGACATAATCAAGTCTTGAGTATTTGTGGTGTGGGACGGAAAAATGTGTATAATCGCGGGTGTCTGGGTTTAAAATCTGCCACGTGTCGTGAACTTGAAGTTCTTGTATATAGCAGTTTATTTTTTTCAGGGCTCTGTATGGGACGGATGTGGTACCATTAGATGTATCCAGAATAGGTTGAAGTGGAATATTTAAATCTCCTCCCATAATCAAAATTATTTTCTTAAAAGTGGAAAGTTGTGTTATTGTGTTGAGAATTGGGTTTGATTCTTGTTTGGGCAGTATGTTTGTTATTGTGATTGGTTTGCTGTATAAAGGGCCTTTAAAGAAGAGGTATCTTCCTTCATTATCAGCCTGTGTGACTGATATTTATGGGTAGATGCTGTGCAATGAGAATTTATACTCCTTTAAGATTTTGTCTGACTGTTGGTGGCGTGGTAAACTGATCAGAAAAAATTGATGGACATTTTAGGTATTGTATCAGTTTTAAAATGAGTCTCCTGGATCAGTATAATGCCTGTTTTTAGTTTTTTCATTAAGGTCAATAGTTGTGATCTTTTTTTCTGGTATATTTAGGCCTTGAGCATAGATTGAAACCAGCTTTAGCTTCCTGAAATCTTGTTTTCTTTGTGACATGTCGGTAATTTATGTTTGTGTGTGGATTTAGTATGTTTTTCACTACTGTCGTATGGATCTCGTGTTGTGTGGGTGTAAATGTTTATGGATGTGGGTCCCCCAATGTGAGGGATGGTTTTTTATTAAGTTTATATTTAGAAACGTTGTCTTTTATGTGCAGAAGGTTGGGGAAGAGGTAGGATATACCCGGTAGGCAAGCAAGAACCTGCTAGCTTGCCTTGTATTAGGATTGGGATGGGATGATTTACTGGGAAGATTCAGTAGATAGGGAGGAATTCACAATTCGTTGTCTTTCTTTTGCTGGGTTTACTGCTGTGGGGTGGTCTAATCTAGTGTAATCTAGTTTGTTCTTGTATATTACCTAGGCCTGTTAGAGGATAAGAGAGATATATTGTTTGTGTAGAGACTTTTTGTTGTTTTTAATTATGAGATAATTATGAAGATATAAGGGAAATATATCTTTACAGAATTATTTGTGATTAGTTTATGTGTTGTTCTTCTGGGGAGTTTTGGTCTTGTATGTTGTGTCTTTTCGGATTTCATTTTGTTTAATGCAGTGGTTGTTTGGTTTCATATCACCTATTGTTGTTATATAGTGTAATTTCCTAGTAATTCTATTATTATGCTCAGATATGTCAAAATGTCTTCATGTCTATTATTGGTTCTTATAACATTCCAATACATAGAAACATATGGTGGCACAAGAACAGGGGAGATCAGAGTTCTTTATTTTGTTTTCGGTGTATTTAATATATGGCTTGAGAGTTGGTATTTTCTTCTAACCTCCTTTCAGAGGATGATCTCATATCATATCCATTCCCCTGTTCTTGTCTCACTCTTCTCTTTGTATTAAACATGTGTGACTAACATAAAATACAACAATGCATAACAGTTAAACATTTTAATTATCAGATAGGATCCATAAGGGATCTAGGAGACCTCTAGTGGTCATTCTGTGTTTGTATTAACTATTTTTGAACAATATGTTATCTTATGATATTCTGTATCTGAGGGTGAGCGGAATGATTCTATGCACCAATATGTCTTGTAATTAGGCTTAACTAGTATTGGTTGATAAGTGAATCATTGCCTGTTTTAACTGTTATAATCTTGCTATTGCATATGGATGTATTACTCTTGGTTTCCATCTGTTTCAGGCAACAAGTAGTTGTATGCTTTTCGTTTATGTCTGCGTAAATTCTATACAAGCCATATCTTCTTGGTTAATAAGTTTTGAGAGGTTTGTCTCTGTCGCAGTGTCAGGGATCCAGACGAGCGTTGCGATCGCGCACACGCACAGATTCAAACAATGGTTTCCACGGCCGTTCGGAAGCGCGCACATGTACGCATGCGCAGGGGATGTTGTCAGGACACCAAAAGCAGGAGGTCTCTAAGACCCAGAATCTGACAGAGCAGGAGGGCACTAGGACCCAGCATCTCTGTCAGCACATCACATGGGCCTTTAAAAGGAAGTCAGACTTTGCCTGAAGTGCTGTTTGATCTGCAGCTAGTCCGTTCCTGATACCTGCAATCTGTTATCTGCTACCTGATCAACTACCTGCTTGACCCGGCTTGCCTAGACCATTCTACCTTATCCAATCCTGACCCGGCTTGTTTGACATTGCTTCTTCTGCCAGCCTGACACCTGTTACTGAACCCGGCCTGTTCTCCCACAATCCCTTGTCTGCTGATTCTGCCTGCTTGCTGATCCGTGCTCGACCCGGCTTGTCTCATGCCTCTCCTGCCTACCTGTATCCAGCTACTGTGATTGATGATCTGCTGCTGCTATTCCAGCTGTCCGCTGTCCAGTGTTTCAGCCTGCCTGCATCCAGCTACTGTGATTGCTGATCGTCTGCTGTTGTTCCTATTCCAGCCCGTCTGCTATCCAGTGTTCCAGGCTCTGCTTCCAGCATCCGGTCTACAGCTGCTGACAAGAGGCACTCCTACCTTGCTGTGGTCACGAGACCACTGTCCCCACTCCAGTGGGCTCTGAGCCAGGGCTGTATGAGAGGTCTCCTTCTACAAGAGCAAGGCTCAACTATCAGGTACGTGGTCCTCATTACACGCAGTATGTGGTGGTTAAAACCTCTAGATCGTTTTGATCTTAGTTTAACTATGTATTTTCTAAATAACTTTTTTAAAACCAGTTTTAACTGTTATACTAATGTACGTAGGTAGTTGTAGAGTCCTATTGTTATTTAATACTTAGCTGAGTGATAACAAGTAGTAAATTTGAGGTAATTTATGTTTCTTGTCTGGGTCTCCGATGGACAGGCGAAGCTGTGGGACTTGGACCCTGAAGAGATCTTCATACATTTTGATGTGACGCTTCTGGTCTTGGTGATCTATGTCTTCTGTAGCGGGAGTTTTGGGTTTCCATTCTTTCCTCTCTTTGATGTTCTTCAGTTGAAGGAGGAGGACGGAACTTTGCGTACCAATCCGGAATATGGACCATAGGGATTCCCAGATGCTCGCAGAATTGTGGGAGGTCTTCCGGAATTTTTAGTAAAGCTGCTCTTCCAGCTGTAGATGCTGAGAGGCAGACAGGAAATTTCCATTTGTAGTGGATCCCTCTTGTCTGCAGAACGTCAAGGAGTGGTCTGAGATCTTTGCGATGTTGTAGGGTTATGTTTGATAGGTCTTGGTATATTTTTATATCAGCTGATTCATGGGTGATGTGCATTTGGTTGCGGGCCTTTCTAAGGATTTCTTCTTTAGTGCGAAAGCTGGTTAGGCAGCATATTATGTCTCGTGGAGGGTCAGGGTCTCTTCCTTTTGGCCGTAAGGCTCGGTGTATTCTTTCCATCTCAATGCATTCTGTGGCTGGTTTGTGTAGGAGGTTATTAAAGATGGTTGTTACTGTTTGCTGTATTTGGTCATATTCGATCGACTCTGGGACTCTACTGACTCGTAGATTGTTTCTACGTCCTCTGTTGTCCAGGTATTCCACGTGTATTAATTGCAAGGTATATGAATCTTGTATATTTTGAAACTGATTTAATTGTATTTCATGTTGAGCAGCAGTGACTTTGACTGTCAGCAGAACTGAGGATGGTGATGGATTACGGCCGGTAGTCCTCGAAGATAGCAGCTGTATATGGAATATTGCGGCCTCACTCACGACCCCGGGGGTGACCAATCCTTCCAATTTTTGGACCAGGAACAAGCAGGGGTTGAGGGGGAGCAAGATGTGGGGTTTGCTGTGCTCACCCTGTCAGCAGAACCGAGGATGGCAATGGACTACAGCCGGGAATCTTGGAGCCCCTCTCTCCCACGTCCTCTCCAGGCAGCATCCGGACACGCCCTCACCCTAAGTAACTTTTTAGCATGGCTTCCTCCATCTCTAAATGTGTCTCTTCTGGAATGGGCACACTTCTGCTAGATTTACTTTGTATAGCAATTATATATGTTATACCATTTTTATTTTAAAGGAGAAACTTCATTTAATGCAAAACTACACTCAGTAAATTTACAAACAAGTGATTTGCTTGAAACTAAAGTAACACAAAATGATATACTTATACCCCAAGAAGAATCAATGCTCATCTACTATTTAAAGTGATTGTGAAGGCTAAGATATATTGTTTATAATAACAAACTGTTAGTAACCATGAATCAGACAAAGACAGAAGTGCAGTAAAATCACACTTAATAAAAAGGTAAAATGATATAAACAGAGTAAATGTGTTCAAAACATAGCCAGGGTTTGGTAACCAGAGTGGATAGTCAGAGCAAGCCAAAGAAACAGGAGTCCAGAGATCAAACAAATGGCATGCAGGGTTAGGAGCCAGGAGGAGAGTCAGCCTAGCAGGGTCTTAAATACAGAAATCAGAAGGAAACGTCAAACAGGCAAAGCCTTTCACAAGAGAACACAGCAGAGATTACTCCAGAGATGTTGACCAAGGCGGAGGCATCTGCGATCTGATCCAGGAAGTTTATATAGCAGCAGAGCTAGCTTAACAAGGCAGGATATGATCATCGGTTGAGAGTGGAAGCTGAGACTAGCAATTAACCCTCAGTTGAGCAGCTTGCTCTGAGAAGGGAGAGCTGAGCCCAGCCCTGACATTACCCCCTCCTCAAACAACCCCCCCCCCCCTTAGGGGGCCAACAGGTTTGAGGAGAAAACCTCTATGGAAAGCACAGAGATGGACAGGAACATGTACGTCCGAGGATGAGACCCAGGAGTGCTCCTCTGGACCATACCCTTTCCAATGAACCAGGTACTGTATGTGCCCACGGAACCTACGGGAGTCAATGACAGATTGTATCTCATACTCCTCTTGGTTCTCAACCTGAACAGGATGAGGACATGGTACCGAGGTGGTGAAGCGGTTGCATACCAAAGGTTTTCACAAGGAGACATGGAATACATTAGAAATTTGCATATTAGAAGGCAGGTCTAAAGTGTAAGCCACTGGGTTAATCTTGCGGAGAATACAGAAAGGCCCAGTAAACCGTGGTGCCAGCTTCAGTGAGGGAACACAGAGTTGGAGGTTGCAAGAAGACAGCCAGACCCTCTCCCCAACTTGGTGAGAAGGCGCAGGTAGGTGTCTGTGGCCAGCATGGCGTCTGTACCCATCATTGGCACGTCACAAATACTCCTGGACCTGTACCCAAGTGGAACAAAGACCACGGAGATGCTCCTCCAATGCAGGAATTCTCTGAGGAACAAATGACTCAGGCAACATGGCTGGTTGGAAACCATAATTTGCCATAAACGGAAACAGTCGGGAAGCATTACTGACGGCACTATTGTGAGCAAACTCTGCCCAAGGTAACAAGTCAGACCAAGTCTTTATGGTGGTCAGAAATATAGCAACGTAAAAACTGTTCCAAGCACTGTTGTCGTTCTGCGGCCCCATTGGACTGCGGGTGATATGCAGAAGAGAAGGAAAGCTGAAATCCCAACTGTGCACAAAAGGCTCACCAAAACCTGGACACAAACTGGCTACCCCTGTCCGAGACGATCAGCTTGGGAAGTCCATGTAAGCGAAAGATCTCACGAGCAAAAACAGATGCCTGTTCCTTGGACGTGGGCAACTTCTTAAGTGGAATACAATGTGACATATTTGAGAATTTGGTCAACCACCATAAGGATAGCTGTGTTACCCTGAGAGTTAGGTAACTCTACAATAAAATCCATAGACAGGTGGGTCTAAAGCCCTGTACACACGGTACAGCGGTTGTATAACAACGGTCGTCCAACCAGCTTGCTGTACGATCATCTGACTGTTAGTACGGGCGTACAACGGAAATTGGATGAGCAGACTAGAAAACTTTGGTTGTACAAGCGGTTGTACAACTGTTGTACCATGTGTACAGAGAAGTTGGTCCAACAAAGTTGTACGTGCGAAACAGGCATGCTCAGAAGTCAGGAATGCCCGGAAGTGTCCGTTCTGGGAAACCTACATTCCTAATTTACAAATCACATTCACCTGAACTTCCTCGTTATACGCTCGTAACATGTCACTACGTTAGGCATGGTTGTACAATCGCTTAGTGCATGTCAGTATGCGAGACACAACAGCCAACATCCAACTTGGTCCAAAGTTGGACGTTTGGTTGTACAACCATTGCACGCTCTTCAAGGCCGCTCTCCATTGGGTATGGGTTGTAGAAGACCTAATGGAAGATGTGGTGGTGTTTTGTTCTGAGTATACATGGCGCAGGCTGCTACAAAGGCAGCTACATCAGCATGGAGACTAGGCCACAAAAACTGTTGGGAAATAGCCCAAATGAGTCGATTCTTTCCTGGGTGACCAGCAGCCTTGGGAGAATGGTAAGTCTGGAGCACAACAGTATAGAGACTCTCAGGGACAAAGCAGCAGTCACAAGGTTTCTCAGGAGGAGCATGAATCTGAGCAGCAAGGATCTTGTCACCCAAAAGGTGAAGGGGGACTGGTACGAATCGTAGCCAGAATACGATCAGGAGGTATCATAGGAACAGGGACTGACTCCATCTTGGAAGCGGAGGAAAACCGCAGTGACAATGCATCGGCCCTTACATTCTTAGTAACGGGTGAGAATGAGACTATGTAATTGAAGCTTGACAAGAACAAAGCCCATCGCTCCCTCCTGGGGGAGAGGCCTTTAAGCCTCAGACAAGAATGTGAGATTGTTGTGGTCAGTCAAAATGAGAACCGGAACAGTGGTACCCTCGAGGAGATGACTCCATTCTTTAAGGGCTAAAATGATCACTAACAACTCTCTGTCCCCAATCTCGTAATTGCATTCTGCAGGAGACTTCTTGGAAGAGTAGCCACAAGGATGCGTAGAGCTCTGAGGTCGAACGTTGGGACAGAAGGGCACCAACTCCAGTCTCAGATGCATCAACCTCAAGGATGAAGGGTAACGTAGGATCCGGATGTGCCAAAACAGGAGTAGACACAAAAGGCAGCCTTGAGACTTTCAAAGGTCTTAATGGACTCCGGAGACCAATTCTGTGGATTACCATTCTTTCTGGTCATATCAGTCAGGGGCTTGAACAGATATGAGAAGTTAGGAATAAACTTCCGATAATAATTATCGATCGCTTCTCTGGGTCTATTGAAAAGCCAGCAGTGGAAATTACATAACCAAGGAATTTAACCTATTCCCGATGGAACTCGCACTTCTCCAATTTACAATACACCATACAATACTAGCTAGGCTGATGTGCCAGTGCACACTGTGAGCAATGTAGTAAATATACTCATAAAAATGGTAAGCAAATGAAACTGAAAGGACATTAAAAACATGTACAAAAACCAAATGATGAGAGTCCATAAGAGTCTAAAAGGTTAGGGAATGGATAGCTGCTAGGTGTGATGACAGCCACTGGCCGGCAGCTCCTAGAGAGGCAGTGTGATCCTCAACAACAAATAGAAGGAGAAAAAAGGACGCAAGGTCAGAGTTGAATAAAAACACCAAGAAATCTATTGCATCAACTTACATGATAAAATCTTCCTAGCAGCATCTTAGGAAAACCCTTAAACTGCAGTGCAGGAGCCGGTCTGGAAGACTGCTGATGGGAATGTAATGAAGCACGGATATGTATCCAGGCTGGTAAAGGGCAGATGGGAGAGGAAAGGCCGTGGAGAGCCTGCCAGACCAACAGATGGGCCATGCGATGGAACAGTAAGACACCGCAGCAGATGTAAACTACACACAGGAACCGCGCTGTGAGAACCGCACCGGCCGAGACTTCCGGGTGGTGGCCGCACCAGCAGCAAGGGGGATTCACGTGACCATCATACGGCAAGAGAAGACCAAAAGGCTGGATGGGGCAGGTAGCTTCGTTTCTGAGGCACCGCCTCCTTCAGGCTAACCAGTCCCACCAGCAATACACCATTTATAACACTGAGAACGGAAAGTGACAAGTGGGGGAGGGAGCAAAAAGATCTTGTTTTAAAACCAGGGGTTAAAAGTTAAAACGCACATAGGGTGGGAACTATAATTTAAACATATGTATGGGAAATTATAAAATTGTAAATTAAAGATTGGAAAGGGGACAGGGGATAAGAGCGTCTTCCAGTCTGCTCATACATAGAAAACTATAATAGACCTCCACATAGGAATCATATAAGGCGCATATAAAAATCTCATATATATGGTATGTACAAATGTAAAAATTCAGTACTCAATACAAGGGAAAAACATCCTTATGGGAACATCAAGAAGCACCCGTGCACACATGTGCATATGTGGTGTGTCCACATACATGTGTCATATGCGTCATTCAGCACCCAATGTACATATTAACATTGCTGGCCAGATTCGATGAAAGCAGGTAAGTGGCATAACACCAAATTTGTATTAGTTGAGGATGGTATTCACCTCCAAGTCTTCATTCATTCCGCCAGGCAACAAGGAGCTGAGGGTGAAGATCCAAAAGGATTCCCTGCGACAATCTCTGGAACCGCTCGGCCAGAGAGTTGCAGGGAGGTATGGACTCATCACCCAAACTCTTAAGCCCTTGGTGGACTGGCTGTGGTGTAGCAGAAAGTGTCTGGGGACACTGTGGTCCACAGATCCCTTTTATATGAGTCTCCTGTAGACCCCAAAACGTGCCCGCACAGTGTGAATAGTGCGGCCCATGTAAAAGAGGCCACAGGGACAGGTCAAACAGTAGACCACAAACTCGGTGGAATAGGTAAAAAACTTCTTGAGGGTGAAGGTTCTGCCTGTGTTGTCTGAAAAAGAGGTTTGACGATGTTGCACAAAGGGGCACATCTTACATTGGAGCTTCTTACATTGGTACATTCCAATCAGGCGAAAAAAAGTAATGGCATGGGATGCAAAGAACCAGTGCGAGAAGAGGGAATTTTACTAGGAGCTATAATGTTTTTTATATTTTTGGATTTTCGGTAAATGATCCGAGGGTGGTCTGCCAAAATCGGAGATAGCTTGGGATCTAATTTTAAAATGCCCCAGTGATGTTTTACTATTTTCTCCATATCTTTATAAGCAAAATGGTATTGTGGAATGACCTTGGCTTCTGAGTTAATGGATAAATGTTGAGAGTGCCGACCCTGTTGAGGGGTGTCAACAGTGGTGGCACATGCTTGGAAGATGCTGTTGACAAACTCTGGATCATATCCAAGAACTTGTCGACAAGTACCTTACCTTGTGAAAAGTAGTCCGAGTCTAGGGTACAATTCCTCCTGAGCCGACAGAATTTACCTTTGCAAATGTTTTGCTTCCATTTGGGGTGATGGCAGCTATCTCAATGTAAATAAGAATTCCCAGCAGTAGGTTTGATGTGTGTCTTGGACACCATCTTTCCCTCTGAATGGGAAAGCACCAAATCCAAAAACACCAAAGACAGAGTTTACAACATGGGTAAAGGAAATACCCATGGGGTTGGTACTGCAGAACTCCACGAAAGGGGCCATAGCTGTAGGGGGTTCGTTCCATATGATGACAATATCATCAATGTATCTGCCAAAATAAACTATCTGACCTGAAAAGGAGTTATTTTTCCAGATGAATGTCTCCTCCCACCAACCCATGGTTAAGCTGGCATAACAATGAGCAAATGAGGCTCCCATGGCAGTGCCACGTACCTGGAGAAAAAAATGTGTCAAGATGTTTAAAGTAGTTGTGTTCCAGGCAAAATTTGGTACTGTCCAAAAGAAACTGGGCTTGTGTGGGATGTAGCTGGGATTCTCTGGCCAGAAAAATACTGAGGGCCATGAGACCAACCTCATGGGGGGGTGCAAGTATACAAGGAGGTCACATCTAGTGAGAACCAAGTATATGTGTCTTCCCAGGAATAGTTGGAAAGAATCTCCGTGGGAGGAATCACGGATGTAGGAGGGCAAAGCCTGTACTATGGGTTGCAAGAAGGCATTAATGTACTGAGACAGACCAGAGGTCAAACGGACAATGGCCGCAATTATGGGTCTACCAGGAAGAAAGCAAGGGTCCTTGTGCACCTTGGCTAAGTGGTGAAAGTAAGGGTGTTTGTAGAGTTCCCTATACAGGAAGAAATACTCCTTTTTGGTGATAACCTTATCCCGTAAGGCCTGATCCACTAGTATCTTGGGTTCCTGTTTGTAGGACTCAAGTGGATCCCGTGGAAGTTTAATGTAAGTCTCGGGGTCAGAAAGACATCTGGAAGATTCCTTAAGGTGCTCTAAACGGTTTTGGACTACCATACCACCTCCTTTATCAGCGTCCTTGCCAACAATGTTGTGCTTATTTCTGAGATCATGGAGTGCAGATCTCTCTTGGGGAATCAGGTCTGCAAAGGTAGCATGATAGAAGGTATCTATAAAAGACCCCTTTGCATGCGTTGGATGAAACATGGAGGGGGGTTTTAGATCCGTATACTGGATGGGGGCCATGTTGGGAGGGGTAAGGGATTCTAATTTGCCACAAGATTTTTCAGAATAAAGCTCCTGCAATATGGTAAGGGGTCTTTGCTCTTCCTCGTGGCAAAGATCACTGGGGAATTCTGGGTCTATGGATGGAGGAGCTCCATTGACTATAAGTTCCTTCATGTAGAAGAACTGTTTTAGGGTGAGTTTGCGGATGAAATTGTTAAAGTCCCAGAAAAGAACAAAGTGGTTGGGGGGGATTGCTAGGAGCAAAATTGAGGCCTTTCTTGAGGATGGATGTTTCATCCACTGGTAATGTATGGAAAGAAAGGTTGAATATTTTTACTGTGTCAATGTTACCTCTACATAATATCTTTTGTTGATGTTTCCCACCTCGTTTGCCTTTTCGCGTGACCTTTTGTCGGGTCTCTCTACAAGGCAGGGAGGTGGGGTTGGTACTAAAAAGATCAACCAATGCTGGGTCTGCCAGCCAGTGGTCTTCATCACACCTAGCAACTATCCATTCCCTAATCTATTGGACTCTTATGTACTAACATAATTTGGTTTATGTATATGTTTTTAATGTCCTTTCAGTTTAATTTGCTTACCATTTTTATCAGCATATTTACTACATTGCTCACAGTGTGCGCCGGCACATCAGCCTTTAGCTGGTATTGTATGGTGAATTACAGTCCTTTTGGTTTTTGCCAGCTGCACCTGTTTGAACGATGGATTCCATAAAAGACTATCTATTTTCTAGGGACACTAGATTTAATAACCTATTTTCAGACAATAACACCCCTGTATCAGTCCCAACAGATCCCATTCATGTTCCCCACCCCATGATTTCTCCACATACCCATCAATTTGAATTTAAAATGCATACAGTTTTTTACAGATTAGAAGACCTAATAGTTGCAATGAATCTCCAATGGTGGGATATCTAGTTTTTACGGAAGTATTTAGAATGAAAATATATACCTTGTGGCTTGAAGGTTTAAAAGACCTGTGCCTTTCTAGATCCTGACCTTCTTAAAGAATGGAGATATATTTCAGATTTCTGTTACATGCAATGGATTAAGGTCCTCATACAACAAAGATCCAGAAAAATTGATAAACTCACTACAGACATACAAAAGGTTTTTACTAGCATCTCCCAACATCAGGATTTCTGCCTTAAAGATAGATGGATCAATAGCATGCTCCATAAAATCATCTCCAAAGAAAAAAACACCATTGACAAAATAAAATGCCAAATTAAACTGGAGACTTGGAAGATTTTCAACATGATATCGTATACACTTGGGCTAAAGACAGACATTCAATACCACGGCCTGATCCCACTAGTAGAATTTGCCACAACTCTAGGAATGTTCCCCCTTCCCTTGATCCTGCCCACAACAATAAGGTACACTATTTTCCCTGTAATCATCCTGTACCCATCCCTGGGTTTACTCACAGTACACGCCCTAGGGATGCAGATGGTCCCAATAGGTCCAGTCCCGTTACTGGCAAGAACAACCATGCAGGTGATAGGAACCCCACCCCTCCCACTAGGACAAATAGAAACAGGAATAGAAATAAACAGAAAAAGAATAAAAATAAGGATAGAATACACTTAGTGGATAACAACATTTCCAGATCACCCACCAACCCTTCCCAGCGCTAGCAGTGGAAATGGACACACTCACAATCTGAGCAGAAAGGGAATGGATAGGAACTCCTTCTGTGGGGGGTACATCCCACAGCCCGTTACTTTTGGAGCATTCCATTAAGGAACCCTTTCCTACCTTTGATATTCCCACTCATTCCTACAAATTTAGATTCAGTCTCCCAAATAGAGAGTCCATCCATTCACTCAGATCCAGTTCTCATGACAGAGAATCCATCAATCCCATTCACCACTACCGTCAATCCAGACCCAGCATTGGTTGATTTTTTTGTACCAACCCCACTTCCCTGCCTTGTAGAGAGACCAGCCTAAAGATCACACAAAAAGGCAGACAAGGTGTGAAAGATCAACAAAAGATTATGTAGAGGTAACATTGACACCGTAAAAATATTCAACCTTTCTTCCCATACATTAACAGTGGATGAAACATCCATCATCAAGAAAAGCCTCAATTTTGTTATTTTCTGGGATTTTAACAATTTCATTTGCAAACTCACCCTAAAACGGTTCTTCTACATGAAGGAACTTATAGCCAATGGAACTCCTCCGTCTATAGACCAAGAATCCCCTGGTGACCTTTGCCACTAGGAAGAGCAAAGAGCCCTTACCATATTGCAGGAGCTTTATTCTGAACAATCTTGTGGCTAATTAGAATCCCTTACCCCTCCCAACATGTCTACCATCCAGTATACAGATCTAAAAAACCCCCTCTACGTTTATCCTATGCATGCAAAGGTGTCTTTTATAGATACCTTCTATCATGCTACCTTTGCGGAACCGACTCCCCAAGAGAGATCTGCACTCCATGATCTCAGAAATAACCAAAACATTGTTGTCAAGGAAGCTGATAAAGGAGGTGGTACGGAAGTCCAAAACCATTCAGACTACCTTAAGGAAGCCTCCAGACTTCTTTCTGACCCCAAGACTTATATTAAACTTCCACGGGATCCACTTGAGTCCTACAAACAGGTACTCAAGATACTAGTGGATCAGGCCTTATGGGATTAGCTTATCACCAAAAATTAGTATTTCTTCCTGTATAGTGAACTCTACAAACACCCTTACTTTCACCACTTACCCAAGGTGCACAAGGATCCTTGCTTTCCCCCTGGTAGACCCATAATTGTGGCCATTGACAGTTTGACCTCAGGTCTGTCTCAGTACATTGATGCTTTCTTGCAACCCATGGTACAGGCTTTGCCCTCTTACGTCCGTGATTTCTCCCACCTCATGGAGATTCTTTCCAACTATTCATGTGAAGACACATATACTTGGTTGTCACTAGATGTGACCTCCTTGTATACTTCCATCCCCTATGAGGTTGGTCTCACAGCCCTCAGTATTTTTCTGTGGCTAGAGAATCTCAGCTACATCTCACACAAGCCCAGTTTCTTTCGGACAGTACCAAATTTTGCCAGGAACACAACTACTTTAAACATCGACACATTTTTTTCTCCAGGTATGTGTCAATGCCATGGGAGCCTAGTTTGCTCCCTGTTATGCCAACTTAACCATGGGCTGGTGGGAGGAGACACTCATCTGGAAAAATAACCCGTTTTCAGGTCAGATAGTTTATTTTGGCACATACACTGATGATATTGTCATCATATGAGATGGATCCCCCCTACCTCTGTGGCCCCTTTCGTGGACTTTTGCAATACCAACCCCATTGGTATTTCCTTTACCCATGTTGTAGACTCCGTGTCCTTGGTGTTTTTGGTAATTTCCCATTCAGAGGGGAAGATAGTGTCCAAGACACACTTCAAACCCACTGCTGGGAATTCTTATTTACATTCAGATAGTTGCCATCACCCCAAGTGGAAGCAATACATTCCCAAAGGTCAATTCTGTTGGCTCAGGAGGAATTGTAACCCTAGACTCAGACTACTTTTTACAAGGTAAAGTACTTGTCGACAAGTTCTTGGATAAAGGCTATGATCCAGAATTTGTCGACAGTATCTTCCAAGCGTGTGCCATCCGTCGACACCCCTCGACAGGGTCGGCACTCTCAACATTTATCCATTAACTCAGAAGCCAAGTTCATTACACAATACCACTTTGCTCATAAAGATATGGAAAAAATAGTAAAACGCCACTGGGGCATTTTAAAATTAGATCCCAAGCTAGCTCCGATTTTGGCAGACCACCCTCGGATCATTTACCGAAAATCCAAAAATATAAAAAACATTATAGCTCCTAGTAAAATTCCCTCTTCTCGCACTGGTACTCTGCATCCCATGACAACTTTTTGTCGCCTAATTGGAATGTACCAATGTAAGATGTGCCCGTTTGTGCAACATCGTCAAACCACTTTTTCAGACAACACAGGCAGAACTTCACCCTCAAGCAGTTATTTACCTGTTCCACCGAGTTTGTGGTCTACTATTTGACCTGTCTCTGTGGCCTCCTTTACGTGGGCCGCACTATTCGCACTGTGCGGGCACGTTTCGGGGTCTACAGGAGACTCATATAAAAAGGGATCTGTGGACCACAGTGTCCCCAGACACTTTCTGCTACATCACAGCCAGTCCACCAAGGGCTTGAGAGTTTGGGTGATATAGTCCATACCTCCCTGCGACTCTCTGGCCGAGCGGTTCCAGGGATTATGTAGCAGGGAAACCATTTGGATCTTCACCCTCAACTCCTTGTTGCCTGGAATGAAGAATTAGAGGCGAATGCCTTCCTCAACTAATACAAAATTTGGTGTTATGCCACTTACCTGTTTTCATCTAATCTGGCCAGTAATGTTAATATGTACACTGGGTGCTGAATGACGCATATAACACATGTATGTGGAAATGCATGCATGTGGACTGTGTGATATTTATTTTACACACCACATATGCACATGTGTGCACAGGTGCATCTTGATGTTCCCATAAGGGTGTTTTTCCTTGTATTGAGTACTGCATTTTTACATTTGTACATACCTTATATATGAAGTTTTTATATGTGCCTTATATAATTCCCATGTGGAGGTCTATTATAATTCTCTATATATGAGCAGACTGAAAGACGCTCTTATCCCGTCCCCTTTCCAATCTTTAAATTTACAATTTTATCATTTCCCATACATATGTTTAAATTATAGTTCCCATCCTATGTGTTTTTTTAACTTTTAACCCCTGGTTTTAAAACAAGATCTTTTTTACTCCCTCCCCCACTTGTCACTTTCCATTCTCAGTGTTAAAAATAGCTACCAGTCCCATACAGCCTTTTGGTTCTCTCCTATTGCCGAATGATGGCCATGTGACTCCCCCTTGCTGCTGACGTGGCCGCCCCCTGGAAGTCTCGCCTGGTCCGATTCTCACAGCGCGGTTCTTGTATGCAGTTTACATCTGCTGTAGTGTCTTACTGTTCCATCGCACAGCCCATCTGGTAGTCCGGCAGGCTCTCCAAGGCCTCTTCTCTCCCATCTGCCCTTTACCACCCTGGATACATATCCATGCTTCCAGACCGGCTTCTGCGCGGCTCCTGCACTGCAGTTTAAGGGTTGTCCTGACATGCTGCTAGCAAGATTTTATCATGTGCGTTGATGCAATACATTTCTTGGGGTTTTTATTCAATCTGACCTGGCGCCCTTTTTTCTCCTTCCAATTTACAATACAGGTTATCTCTCAGCCTCTGAAACACACGGCAGACATCTGTGTGGTGGCTCTCTAGGGACTTGGAATATATGAGGATATCGTTCAGTTAAACCAACACACATTTCTGCAACAAATCTTGAAGGACATCATTGATGAATTCCTGAAAAACTGCCGGAGCACTGCAAAGACCAAACGGCATTACGAGGTATTTGTAATGGCCTATCCTGGTATTAAAACGCAGTTTTACACTCATCGCCCTCCTTGAACCTCATGAGATTGTACGCCCCTCTCAGATCAAGCTTCCTGAAAACCGTTGCTCCCTAAAGGCGGTCAAATAACTCCATAATCAATGGAATTGGATAAGCATTCTTAATCGTGAAGCGATTGAGACCCCTATAATCGATAGTCCCAGTTTGCCACTCTTCTTTTTCACAAAGAAGAAGCCAGCACTAGCAAGAGGCGATGATGTGCAGATGAACCCTCTAGAAATTGCTTCTATGACATACTCCTCCATGGCTTTATCCTCTGAGACAGACTAAGGTAAACCCAGCCATGAGGGGGTATGGCACCAGGGTGAAGGTCATTTGCACAATCATATGACTGTGTGGAGGCAAACTACCGGCTTGACCTTCATCAAAGACACATTTGTGGTATTCCTCTGGCAGGGAGGAAAGTGAAGAGGTACACAATACCTTAGCCACTTTCTTAAAACATGTCTTCTTGCACTGTGACAACTAGGAAAGAACCTCAGCACGAAGCCAATCAAAAGAGGGGTTGTGCCTCTCTAACCAAGGATAACCAATAACCACCAGAAAACGAGGAGAGGAAAGGACTTTGAATTGGATTATCTCATGGTGAAGAGCCCCTACGGCCATGGTCAACGGAGCAGTCTCATGAGTCACCTGGGCAGTCTTTAGAGGTCTCCCATCAATAGAAAATGGATTAGCCTGAAGCTGCAGCAGGATCGAGTGCTTAGACACAAAGGCACCATCTATGAACAGGCCTGCAGCCCCAGAGTCTATTAGAGCCTGTATCTTGATGGACGACTCAGACCAAGAAAGGGTAACTGGAACCAGGGGCTTATCCTTCTGGATAACTGGGGCTGTAACAACGCCACCTAAGGTCTGTCCCCTACAGGACCTCAGGTGCAGGCGTTTCCCAGATGGGTAGGACAAGACTTCAAGAAGTGACCTGCCTGGCTACAATGAAGGAACAATCTCTCCCTCCTCCTAAAGGCTCTCATCCACAGAGACACATGTGAAGCCCAACTGCATGGGTTCTACTTCACTGACAGGCTCGGAACCAGGAGGTGAGAATGGCACACAGACTATAAAGCTCAGAGCCAAAAGTACAGGAGGCTTCCACAAGTGCTCCTTAAAGGAAGTTCTTTCGGAGTCTGGAGTCAATGAGAATAGCAAACGTGATCAACCTCTACAGCACAGTAGTTATGTCTCGGGCTGCTATCTCATCTTTAATGTTATCTGAGAGACCATGAGAAAAAGCAGCCACAAGAGACTCATTGTTCCAAGCAACCTCTGCTGCCAGAGTACAGAATTCAATGGTGTAAATCGGTAACTGTTCCCGTACCCTGCTTGATGGACATGAGGCTTTTAGCATCAGTAGCTGATTGTGCTGGAACATCAAATACCCTTTTAAAGGAGGCCACAAACTCTAGGTAACTCTGGGCAACAGATTTTTGCATCTCCCATAGAGGGTTTGCCCAGGCCAAGGCTCTGTCAGAAAGCAAAGAAATCACAAAGCCTACTTTGTTTCTGTCCGTGGGGAACGTCTGGGGCAGCATCCTTGAACTGGATCACCCCCAAATCGATGGGGAAGCCGAGCAGAACCAGACATACCCCTTATAGAGGTAATATTTGAGGTGGGTGCCTGCACAGAGACTTGAGCATCAGCAGGAGTGGCCTGCGTTTGTAATGCTATGGCAAACTGATCCATGCGATGATCCTGCTCATCCAATCTGGAAAAAATATTATCAGCAAGTGGACTGTGTGCATCTTCTGAATTCATGGCCTTTGCCTCCTGTCAGGAGCCATGAATCAGACCAAGAGAGAATTTTAGTAAAATCATACTTTTTAATAAAAAGGTAAAATGATATAAACAGAGTAAACGTGGTCAAAACATAGCCAGTGTTCGGTAACCAGAGCAGATAGTCAGCGCTAGCCAGTGAAACAGGAGTCCAGAGATCAGTGAGGTCAGACGAACGGCATGCAGGGTCAGGAGCCAGGAGGAGAGTCAGCCAAACAGGGTCTTAAATCCAGGAATCAGAAGGAAACGCCAAACAGGCAAAGTCTTTCACAGGAAAACACAGCAGAGATTTCTCCAGAGATGTTGACCAAGGCGAAGGCATCTGCGATCTGATCCAGGCAGTTTATATAGCAGCAGATCTAGCTTAACGAGGCAGGATATGATCATCAGGTGAGAGAGTGGAAGCTGAGACCAGCAATTAACCCTCAGCTGAGCAGCTTGCTCTGAGAAGAGAGAGCTGAGCCCAGCCCTGACACAAAACATGCTATACTTACCTGCTGTACCTTAATGCAGGGAATGCATTAGGGTAAAAACTGCCCTGGCTTTGAAACCACTTGAATTGCCCTGAAATCTATTTTTAATTAAATAGTTTCTTTGTTTCTGTGTTTTTCTGCCTCCATGTAAAGTCCTCTGTGAGCTCCGGAACCTCTTTTTTCCCCCTCTAAATTGTTTTTTTTTAATCAGCAGTGTATGTTAGTTGCGGTCATATGCACTGCTCTTTACACACTACACATCTCATAGTCTATTGTTCCTAGTCCACATCTGGAGCAAGCCAGAGAGGGTGGCTATAATGCTACATAAGGTGGGAGCATGAAGAATGAACATAGCCACCCCTCTCATTGAAAGTCAGATCACAGCAGTAAAAGAAGATTTGAATTTTGGAATTATGAGGAGGCTGAGAGCTATAAAATGTAATTTTTTTCAGTTATTACACACAATTTTTTTCCCTAAGATTTAAAAATGAACACTAGAAGCCCAGCTGTAGTCTATTGCCTTTTATCTTGTTATAGTCCTGAAAATATATCATATATCACGATTAACTTATTTTTGCTTGAAATTGGTTTAAAATGTTTTTAACGTTCTTAACTTAAAGTGTTTGTAAACCCCCCTCCCCAAAAAAAAACAACAAATCCTGTTCCCTTAAAGCATGTTATACAGCACAGTGCTTATGCTGTGTAATTTGGCCCCTGTATCACCTGGCTGATCCTGCCTGGCTATGCCCTTCCCCCTGTACTTTGACCACAATATGTCAGGGCTGCTAACCTGACACCGTTGTCAAAGTACGCAGCCCTGCTCTCCTGTGTCTCCGCTGTCCCCCCCCCCCCCCCGCTCTCATATCTGCAGCTAAATCCTCCCATCCTCTCTGTAGTATAAGTCGGCAGGCTGTTTACATTACACAAGCACAGGGACACTTATTATTCATGTATAGAGATGATGGGAGGATTTAGTAGAAGTGGGTTAACTCTTCTTCCTTTATAGAGGAATGCAGCTCTTGAAAATTCATGACTTGTGGCATGTTGAAAAGCAGATCCAAAATTAAGGGTAGGCAAGAGCATACACTTAAAGTGGTTGTCAAGTCATGCGCACTGAAGAATCGGCACCTGGGGTTTCTTCTGTATTCTTTCCCGTAAATGACGGCTCCCATGCGCATGCGCGGAAGTGACGTCAGCGCAGCTCTGCCAATCACAGCGCTGGAGCCCGCGCTGTGATTGGAGGGAGCCGCAGACCCGGAAGAACGATGTCGCCGGTCACAGCGGTGTGCCGAAACCGCTGCAACAGCTTAGTTCCAAGGTAAGTGTTTCATAGTGAGCTAGCTCATTATGCCTTTGCTTTGCAGTTTCT